>CM074788.1:4260401-4540401 GCA_037355745.1 Pseudo-nitzschia multiseries
CATAGACTTGGATTGAAGAATTGAATCATAGATGCGATTCATGGAATGGAATTGTTAAATTGAGTAATGAAAATGGATCATGTAATTGACTCATAGACCTGACTCATAGACTTGATTGAAAATTGAATAATAGAATTAATAATAGAATTGAATCATAGACTTCTATGATGGAATTGAATCATTGTTTTAAATCATGAATCATGGAATTGAATCATGGAATTGAATCATAGACTGAGGTTGTTTAGTAAACACACAAGCTCAGGAGGCAGGGAATTTTGAAAAGAAGGTAATTGAATCATAGAAGTGAATCATAGACTTGTATCATGGAGTTGAGTCAAAGAATTGAAACATGGAATTGAATCCTAGAATTGAATCCTAGAATTGAAACACAGGCTTGAATCATGGAATTGAAGCATAGACTTAACGTACTGCATTGAAGCATGGAGTTTAATCTTAGCCTTGAGTCATAGTCTTGAATCATAGAATTAAATCATACTAGAATCATTGATTTGAATCATAGAATGGAATCATAGAATGGAATCATAGAATGGAATCATAGAATGGAATCATATGATTGAATTGTAGAATTGAATCATTGTATTGAATAACAGACTAGATTAATAGAATTGAATCATAGAATTGAATCATAGAATTGAATCATAGAATGGAATCATAGAATTAAATCATAGTATTGAATCATAGAATTGAATGTTAGAGTTGAATCATAGAATTCAATCACAGAATTCAATCTCTGGCTTGTTGTTGAGCCATAGAACTATATTAATTTTGAATCACAGACTAGAATCATTTATTCAATTCATAGTTTTGAATCATAGGATAGAATAATAGAATGGAATCATGGGATTGAATTATACGATTAAATCATAGACTAGAATTTTATAATTGGATCACAGATCATAGAATTAAATCTTAGACTTGAATCATAGAATTGAATCATAGATAAGAATCTTAGGCTTGAATTTTAGACTTGAATCATAGATTATAATCATTAATTTGAATTACAGAATTGAATTATAGAATTGAATCATTGAGTTGAATCATCCACTACAATCATTGATTTGATTCTTAGATTTCAATCGTGGAATTGAATCATTGAATGGAATCATAGAATGCGATCATAGAATGCGATCATAGAATGGAATCATAGAATGGAATCATAGAATGGAATCATTGTTGTTACTCTAAAAATCGACCGAAAGGTATAGGATAATTGAAATTTAAAGAGATGTGAGCTCAGAGAGACGCTCTTATTTTTACTGTGTATTTCACTGTATCAGGGCTCTCTGTATTTTACATGGTAGAGATCTTCCCCGGTTATTTGTTACTACCTTCTTTACCATCGTACCGATACTGTTGCTGCTGTTTCTGTGTTAGTGTCGTGTGTCGGTCTTACTGTTTCGGTCATTTTATAGCATTGGTCATTTACGGGGTTAAGTGATTTACTTGATGGGGCGTATGCTTGTTCGTGGTATATATGCTAGATATGAGGCCCATCTGGTATCGGTATTGATTCTCTTGATTCCAATAAGTAATTTCCTCACGGGATATCAAGTATATTCTTTTGAATGTACTTATGGATTCCAAGTGTTTACTTATTGGTCAGGTCTTTGGATATGTCTTATTCTAACCAATTATCCTCTTTTTGTTTGTAGCCTTAGGTGATATTGTTTTTACCACTTAAGGATTCCGGTGCGTTTGATTCTAATGCTTGATCATCGGAGTATTCGTATCTCGTTCCGCACCAAGGTTGTCGTTTCGTTTAGTCAGCTTTTTCGATCGAATTTGATGCCGACAACAGTCCGTATTTTTCGCCAACAACACACCCCTTGATCCAACATGTTAGATGATATATGTTGGATTACTGTTGGTGTATATCTTCGTCTGAGTCGATTCAATAGTGATATGAAATCGTCTACAATTTGGACGTGATTGTAAAATGATAAATCAAACATTTGGATCGAATTGAATCCATTCAAATACGTCAAATGGGATCAACGTATCATGGGTAATCGAATGATTTAACCTGCGTTATGTCCCATTATGTATCTTGCATGTCGGGCGTACAAGATCCATCCCAATGGTTTGGTTAGATCATCAGCAGGGTTGATGACTCCGGGGATATGAATCATCTCGATTTCACCATTTTCTTTCCATGCTTGAATTGCAAAGAATCTGATTTCAATATGCCGGGTTCTTTCAGTTGGCTTCTGTGCATTGATGATTTCAATCGCTGATACATTGTCTTCATAGATTGGAGTAGGACCAACTTGGACGAATCCTAATTCCTTTAGTATAGAACTGAGATATCTGGCTGTTTTGGCTGCCGTAACTGCAGCAATGAACTCAGCTTCTGTGGAACTCTGCGCAGTGAGTGACTGTGCTTTGGATCTGTAAACAACTGCTCCACCAGCATAAGTGAAGACATACCCTGTGGTGGACCTGCGATGTTTTGGATCATTCCCATATGCTGCATCAACAAAACACATCAGTTTGTTTTGCTTGATATCCTCAGGGTATTTGGGGAGTGATGCATCTTGGACTGCGCCGTCGTATGGTACCCCTGGAGGTAGAGATGGCTCAGCATTTGGTCTGTAGAGCCTAATACCCCAGGATCTGGTTGTTCTGAGATAGCGGGCTATGTTCTTCAAACTGGAAGAGTGAAAGGCAGTGGGATTGGAGCTGTATTTTGGCATCAGGGTCACTGCATACCCAATATCTGGCCGACAGCTGACATATGCAAACATCATTTCACCCAAGAGTGTCCTGTAGGAGAAACCAGATGTGGATTGTAAGTCAGCGTGTTCCTTGGTGCCTTCTAGTGGTCCATCTGTATGAGATTGCAGTTGGCTCAGCACTTCAGTTGACAATGGCGCTGATGGCTTTGAGTGCAGCTTCATCTTAGAATCGGTTTCCCAACCATGAGATCTCATGATTCTGTCAATGTAATTGGCACAGGACACTTCAATGTAATCAGCCGTCTGTTTGACATCAATCCCATTGAAATCTTCAAGCAATCCCATTTTTGTGAAGGGGATAACATCTTCTTTAGGGAGCATCAGCTTCTCACCAATGATGTCATAGATCTTGTCAGATATGGATTCTGATGTGCAAGCTAGTGCGAAATCATCAACTTGTCTCAGCATGTATACTGTTTCGTCCTCAAAGACTGTTGTATAGATTGTCCTGTCATGCGTGGCGGTCTTGAAGTTGAGATCAGGACCTTTCAAAATCTTGTTGATGTGGGTCTCCCAAAGTCTTCCAGATTCTGGATGGCCTTGGAGTGCTCGAAGGACAGGAAGCACCAATCTTCTGTCTATGTCTGTGCCATGTTTGTGTTTGTACCATTCTGCATACGCATCATCAATAGTCATGTAAGTAGGGATGTTTGGTACTGGACTATGGGCATAGGCGTCAGCAGCATCACCTGCATATACTTTGAGGTTGAGGCTAGCTGCAATGGCAAAAAAAATCTTTGGATGGGGTGTTCAACACATGATGAGTATGACATGGCAATTGCATGCAGGGTTGGAGCTGCATATTTGCTTCCATTGCAGCACTGTCTTGCACAGTCTGACGCCATTCCTTTTGACATTGTATTGCTAATGGGGCCTGAGAATGATGGCTTCTGGATCCTTAGGGTATGGAATGGGTGATCCAAACATTTCTAAGTCTTCAAACTGATCAAGTTGTTTGCGCTCTCCAGCTTCCCATTCAGTCCACCTTGATAGCAACTTGAGGTTTCTGCAAGTGAAGTGCCCTAGTGCTTGTTCTTCTGGTGTAGTGGCTTTTGAATTGATGGCCTTGATTAGGAGTTCAATTTGTTCAGTTGGTAGTGAATCTGTATCTAGTGGTAATGCATGATTGCCTGCCTTATGAAGCTTGGTGATGGCTCTGAGCAAAGCAATGTCAATAGTGGGGACGGCAACATCCATGTCATCTTCAGTTGGTGCCAAGTGTTGCTGGATGGATGCATGGAGTGCTTCAGTGCTATCAACCTGGTTGATTCTGGATTGGATGATATTCTTGTATTTGGTGCCAATTTGCTTGATGGTTTTGATGGATGAAATCCGGTCCAAAAAAGGTGGGTCCTCTTCATCAGTGAGTTCCTTCCATGAAGTATTGGGGGCGAATAGACCATATTTGTTTGAGTGTTGCCTGACTTCTTTCATAGATAGTTTCTCTTCAAGTGCAAAGGTAACAGGCGTTTCTAGCAAATCCCTCAACCCTTCGAGTGTGTGATGTATGCAAGGCTGTGGTAACATCAGCAGCAGTGAACACACGGTTGTGATTGATAGATACAATATAAGCTCCGCGGAGCTTGGAAAGAGATTTCTTATGAGAGGAATAAAGGCAGGAGGCAGGACTTTTTGGAAGGATGTCTGTGACATAGGCTCTGCCAAGTAGTGAATCATTTGCATATCTGAGACTAAATGCTTGATCAGCACAAGAGCTTGAAACAGTGAGCCTGAGATTGGTGAGATCGGCAAATGGTGAGATGGAGAATTGGAAATCACAGGATGACACCTCATTTGGCTCCGGTGGGAGAGGAAGGTTTTCATCAGTCCTGATCAGGTGCATGACATTTGTAGGAAGGTCAGCAAGAGGTAAGTCATTCATGCCTTCATCAAACCTGACATGGGTGGCTATCTTGACTCTGTGCGTTTCAGTATCATACCAAAGAATGTTTCTGGTAGTGTATGGTACGAAACCAAGAAATATGCCTTTGCGAGCATTCGGTTTGAGTTTGATTGATCTCTTGTCTGGAGGTTTCACCCAAACTTGGCATCCAAAGGTTCGGAAGTCAGCAAGATTTTTCTTATGACCAGTTGCCAATTCCAAGGGTGAATGTTGCTGGCGACCTTCAGGGAATGCGTTTGATAAACGCAGGGCATGGTAGAATGCAAAAGGCCAGAACTTGATGGGCAGATTTGCACCACTGAGCATGGTCCTCATTGAGTTGGCAAGAGTTCAATGGGCTCTTTCAACTGTACCATTTTGATGTGAAGCATCAGCACCAGTTGGGAAAATGGAGTACCCAAAAGCAGAGAAGAGGTTGCGGATGTCTGGGTTATGATAGAGCTCGCCACCTTGGTCCACTGAAACATACTTGTTGGCACAAGCTGGGTTGTGCTGGGAGAAGAAATGCTCGAGCCAATGAAGCGGTGCTGCCTTGGAGATTCTGGTATCACCATACTTCATACCAGTGTAGTGATCCGTGATGAGGATCCAAACTGTCTCGTTGTGGATACCTTCATAATCACGCTTTCGTTTACTGTTGGAGGATCTGGCTCCTGAAAATGCAAAGTCAATAGACAAGCCCTGAAAGGGCTGTGTAGCCTTTTGTGTGGAATGGGACCCAGCAGGATTTTTGGTTTGTTTATACTGGATGCAAGTTGGACATTGGTCAAGGATACTGGTTTGGCGTTGGAACTTTGGTACTCCAACAATGTGCTTATGAGCTTGGTATAGGAAGTCATCACATGGGTGTCCTAGTCTCTGATGCCAGAGAAGTTTTGATGTCTTGGCTTTGATGGCTTGAATGGAGATATGTTTGTCAACAATCTTGGTGAAAAACAATTTTGCATCAAACAATGGTGTGCTGTTGGTAGCAGGCTGTGCTCTGGCAGCTTCAGTGCATTTTTGTAGTGTAACAAGATTTGTGTAGATATCATACCTGAAGTTGCTAATGGCTGCGTTGGAGGCCAGTTCACAAGCTTTCTTGAACTCCATGTCAGTGGCTAAAGCGTATGCTGAGGAAGTTGCACAATTTGCATATGGGGATGCAAAATCAATGTCTGGAATCAATACTGGGTATGTGAAACACTAGCCATCAATGATGCTTCCATGGAGGACAATGCTTTTAGCAGTGCTGTGTTTGTGATGACAAATAATTGTGAGATTGCCATTCTGTTGAACAGACGAGTCATGGGTGTCAGTGAAGGCTTTGTGTATGGACTGTCCACTGAATTGTTGTCTCATTTGCGATGTCATCCAACAGAGGTCATTCTCACTCAGCAATGTTGTTAACAGGGATGGGGAATAATAAAAGAAGACTCTTAGAAAACCTTTTTGAGTGGGAGCTGGTATGTGCACATAGCCTGATCCTTCAGGAATGCAGCTGGCTGCCTTCCCTCCAATAGCTGCTGTGAGCCTGACTGGACACTTTCTCAGCTTGCTGTAAGGTTTGTAATCATGGAGCATATGCTGTAGGTTTGTGCAAGAAACTTTGGCTCCGGTATCAATCTGCGCTCTGATACCATGTTGGAAATATGCTGCAGCTGCAATTGGATCTGGTGGGACAAGATTTTGCACATTGTTGGTATCAACTGAGATAGGATTGTCGCGGTCAAAGTTGGGGTCTCCATTGGTCTCCAATTGGGATTCTAATGCAGGGGCTATAACCTCAAATGATTCCATATCACAGTAGACGTCAATTGGGATTGAGGGCTGGAGGTTATCCCTAGGGAGGAGATTGACAGCACCGATCTGGACGGATTTGTAGGAACTGACACTGCTGGAGTCCAAGGAGGGGCATAAGTTTTTCACTTGAGGGGCCGTGGCACTGTCAAATCCTTGAGGATCAGCTTGAGGTGATGTCATATGGCTGCAAGAAAGACTGTCTATGAAAGACTGTCTATTCCTGGCCCTGGCAAAAATTTGGTCTTCTGGTTCATCATTTGGGGAGGTCTCATCCTGCTCCTCATCTTCAATGTGGATTTGGGAGATGCGTTGAGTGGAATCCAAAAGTTTTTTTGTTTCTCTCATGTTTTTGCTGATGTAAACAGAAGTTGCAATCCTATGTTTCCTGAGTGACTCAATGTCTTGCAGGGTAGGGCAGTTGTCAAAGTTGTGCCCAGAGGTATGACAAATGATACATTGCCTGGAGGTGTCAAAGAGACTGGGCTCTTTGTCAAATGCAGTGATGGTGTTGCAATATGCTTGATGGAGGAAAGGATTGTCAGATGCTTCATCCATTTCAGGGTATCCAAGGGATTCAATCAGACTGATTGAGTGAGAAGTCAGAGTAGAAGGTGTTCTAACAGTATTGTTGCCAGCGCATTTTTGGAACCTATCACTACGGTGAGGACCTTGTCTGGTTCCTGTGGTGGGCAATGGCTTGAGCAGACTTGATTTGGAGGTCTTGTCCTTGTACTTCTTCTCAGCTTTGATTTCTTGCTCATATGTTTGGAGAGTTTGCAGCAACCTGCCTGCTTTGTATTTGTCTCAGTTTGAATTGGTCATCTGAGTCGCGTTCATCTTCTGTTTTCTTAAAGAGTTCTTGTGAGAGAGTGGTTCCTTCAATAAGGTTGCTGACTTCTTCTGTGGAACTGATTGTGCTGGGTTGATTGTGGAGGAAGACTCTAAGTCTCAGATAATCCTTGTAACGAAAGTAGTATCCTTCCAGTGATTCATTTGCATCTTGATTGGGAGGATTCCTGACCATTCTACCTGCATTGGATGGCCTTTTGGAGTTGGGATGTGTCTGCGCAATGACTGTGTACAGAGCTTCGTATCCTTGTCCCCCTTCAAAGCTTTGAATGGTGGCCTTCATACTTCCACATGAATCAGGGATGATTTTATCAGTTCTGAGTGCAGTGTAGATGAGATTACCCCATTCATTGATGGCCAATTCATATCTTGTAGGTAGGTCATGCGGGAGGCTATCTCCTATGGTGAATCCTCAGAGATGATCAGCTTCACGTCTGTAGAGGTAGTATGGGTGGATGTAGATGTGGTGTTGTTGTGCATGAGCAGTGATTTCCCTGTACCATTTTCTAACCTGAGGATGGGTTGAATCCTTTAGTTGTGGGAAACCAGAGAGGAACAGTTTGTCTCTCGCAGCTTCCTTGGATTTATCAGAGGCTCTGTTGTTACTCTAAAAATCGACCAAAGGTATTTGATGTTAAAATTTAAAGAGATGTGAGCATATCGTGAGATTGCTCTGTTACTGGAATTTTACTGTATTCGACCGGTATCCCTGTGTTAGTGTTGTATGTAGGGATGTCTAAACCGGTAGATATAAGACAGAGAACACATGATGTGACGTAGATATCTTGATACTTGAAGTCCTTTTATCTCTGTAGGAGTATAAGTAACTTTTCAAGTGTAGAATGGATATTATTCCCATAGAATGTACGTAAGTAGAATACGTGTATTTTTGACCGACAACACACCCCTTGATTCAACACTTAGTGAAGGAGTGTTGAATTACAAGTCGGTTCTCCATGTTGTAGAACTCTAAAAACTTAAGTATGGGCTTGGATATCGAATCGGATGATTGTAATCGTAGAATCGAACCAATCGTAAATCAATGAGAGAGGAGAGGTGCTTGAGTATGTAGTGGCCGTGAAATCGATGAGAGGGTTAGTCGGAATCGATTGGATGGGTAACGAGTCATCAACTCGTAAGAGACAGTAGGAATCGATATGATTGGAGAATCCAATCGTATCAGTGGAGTGAGCAGCATCAAATACGATTGATATTGATCGATCTCGGAAATGAATGGAGTCGGAGGGGATTCATATCTGACTTGGAAGGAGGAAGATCTATCAATTCCATAAACAAATATCAAACGCTGATGAAGCGTATTGGATATCACGGATGGAAGAAGGTTTGTCCATTGGCTTGTCGTTCACAATTGTATCGTGGGATCGGAATCGACTCATAGAAACTCGATCAGTAGAGATCGAATAGTGATTGGAGAATCATGATAAACTCGTAGAAGAAACACAAAGAGACCGAGGAAAGGAATCAAGCATAAGTGGGCGATTGGCGAATTGTGAAACGTATTGTTCAATCAAACATATCGTTCGAGCAATGGATCTAATGGTAGATTGGAGAATTCGAATCGACGGAGAGAGTTGGTTGATCGTGGAAGAGTTACCAATCGTAATCTAGGATGGATGGTAGGTTCGAGAATTGAATCAAACGTGGAGAAGAAGAATGTATCAACAGTCGACAGAGGGATCGACCATAGTACAAAACAAATTGAATTGGAGACAAGGCGGAATATTGATGCGTATCCTGGGAAGGAGATTGGGAAATCTGAATCGACTTCATTGATAAGGGAATCGAGATTCGAAGATGATTGATTGATGGTAGAAGAGTTATCAGTCGGAATTGAAAAAGAGATTAGATTGGGGAATCTTGTCGTAGATGCAGATCGGTAGGTTTTGATCCGACGTTGGAATAGAATCACGTGGATCAAATAGAGACGAGACCGTAGAAAGCGATATGATCGTATCCCGGATCGTAGGGTTCTCAAATTGTAGAAGTTGAGGATTGATTTTATCAAAGGGTTGGACCAAATTGTAGAGGTTGGTTGAGAATTGATGGATAAGGGAATCGATTGACTTGTCGTAGAATCTCAGAGAGACGTGTCGTAGAAACGAATCGTAGTGGTGCCGTAGATACGAAAGGAATGTCGAGAGACGTGTCTTTGGAGAAGAGGAAGACGGACCAACGGCAAGCCGTAGGTGCCGAATCAAACGTCGACGGAGAGGAGATTAGTGCATAGTTGTAGATGCAGGATCGAATGTATTGCCGATCGAATGGTGGAATGGAGAATCAGAATCGACGCATGGAAAACTGATCGTAGATAGTCGTAGGATAGGGTTGATCCGTATGGAGGAATCAACTGTATCAATGGAACTGGAACAGAAGGGCTCAATTGAAGATCTTAACGGAGGGGAGATCCATGAGTGATTGTGTATGAATTGAGCGTGAGGATTATCTCAAAGAGGAGAAGGGATCGACAGTCGACAAAGGGATCAACCATGGCATGGAATTTGAACCGGAGACTTGGGAGTGAGATCTATCAGTATCAAGTCTTGGGATAATCGGAATCAATCGTAGAAATGGATTGCGAAACGAATCGTAGAGTTCATGCCATATCAAGCGTAGGAAAGAATTCAATCGAATGTAGTCATAGGTTCAAATCAATCGTCGAACAGAATCAAACGAGTCGATTAGTGGTGAGAGGGATTGATTGAATGGGAGAGGAAGGGTCGATTGTGGATCTCATCAGATGGGAGTCATATTTGCAAAGGGGAGATTGGCTGATCGTAGAATCTCAAAGAGACGTGTCGTAGAAATGAATGGAATCAGAGGGGATTCATTTCTGACTTGGTAGGAAGAAGATCTATCGATGCCAGAATGAATTATCAAATGCCGACGAAGGGATTGAATTGTAAATTGAGGAAGCAGAATCGTCAAATGAACTTGATCGTAGAATTGGAGCGAGCATCCATGTGATGATCATCAAAAGGAAGTTGATTGAGTTGTCAAGGAAGTGATCGATGCGTGATCGACCGTTGTAGAGGATCGTGGAGATTGGATAATCCAAATCGATGCATAGAAATTGGATAATCTAAATCGATGCATAGAAGCTCGATCGTAGATGGGCTTAGATTCGATTGTGGAGACGAAGGTGATGATGTCCAAGAAGTTGATTGTCTTGAGTACCAACTAAGTCGAAGGGATCGATCATAGTGGAAATCGAATGTAGTTTTAGGTTCAATTCAATCATTGAATAGAATCAAACGAGTTGATTAGCGATGAGACGGATTGATTGATGATCTAACGGAGGGGAGATCAATGACAACAAGAGAAGTATGGAATTCGAACAGGAGACTTGGTGGAGAGATTGATGAAATCGAGGATAAAGTCAAACGTCGAGGATTGATTGCTGCTCCAAGCCATAGGATGGGATTGTAGTATTGTAGTACGTTGTGAATGGAAGAGCACGTTCAAAGCGTAGATGATAAAGAGAAGGATTCTGAGGGATAGAGGGTGAAGAGAATCGATTTCATATTCAAAGTGATGGCGATTCATATCTTGGAAGATGAGATGGGGCAATCAGAATGGACGCATAGAGACTTGAACGTGTCATTAGAGACTTCAATCGGATCAAGTCGTCGAGGATCGATTGCTTCAAGCCATACAATATGATTGTCGTAGGGTTGAAACGAGAAGGGGTATCAAATTGTCAACGAAGGACTGTAGATACTCGTGAAGATTGGATGTCAAATGGAGAGAACCGTAGAGCGGAGAGAGATGGATATGGATGGGTTGAACTCTTGTGTATCGATTGAAGGGCTAACAAACCATTGAGTTGTAGGAGACATCAAATGCGGTTGACAAAGGCGATTAGTACACGCCTTCTGTTTGAGATTGCATCTAGCTTGTATATTAATTGAGCTTTGGATCATATCTTTGTCTGGATACTTGAACTCTTATTTATGTTTCGCTCGTGTTAACCGGCAACACACCCCTTGATGCAACACTTGGTGAAGGAGTGTTGGATTACCTGCCGGTTCGTTGATTGGTTTTCAGTGGGATCCTTGTCGCATATGCGGATGATAAGTAAATTGGTTGAGGCTTATGAGGAAAACTCTGTAAGGTAGACGCGTCCAAAGTAAGCGTTATGTGGGTATCCAATGCACACCCCTTGATTCAGATGCACACCCCTCAATTCAACACTTATGGGATTGAATTCCATGGTTCAATCGAATTCCATGGTGGTGAATGATACAAAACGTCAGTCAAAAGTATCGTGAAACCAATGCATCGGCAAGAGGTTATAATTTGTGCACGTGCACGTCCAAATGGAGCGCCATGTAGAGATCCAGTGCACACCCCTGGAATCAGATGCGCCCCCCCCGATTGAACACTTATGGGATTGAATTCCAGGGTTCAATCGAATTCCATGGTGGTGAATGATACAAAACCGGAGGGCGTACTCCATGGTGGTAGAAACAAAGGGAGTCGTATGCGAAGGATGGACTGAAGCAAATGCAGATGGATTCGAATCAAAGAAGATTGATGGAGCGTAAATCGGACCATAGAATTGAAATTTGTATCCGTATTGTGGTCCTTGGATTTAGATCCATAACCAGATGGTGATGAATCCGAAATGAAATTTGGTGGGTTGGTTAGGTATGCGTGTCGAGTCGTATCCGTGAAAGGAGATTCAATGAAAGTTTGAGCAGAGTCGGAACAGAGTCGACGCGTAGTAGCCTAAGAACAAACCGGAGGATTTTGGCGTAGTCAATCAAGTCAATGGAGACAAGAACAAAGAATGTGTAGATGCGTATGTTGGACTTGATCAAACACAGTCAAATCGTAGAATCGGACCAAGAAGCCGGTTGAGCATAGAAGGGAAAGAAGAAGAAGAATCGGCGTTGGCATTGGAAGCACGGGAATCGATCAAAACATAGGGATTGATTTAAACAAAAAACGGTGATTTCGATTTGGAGATTCGTAGCATTGTAATCAGAGCTTTGGGACAATTCATGAATTGTATAACAAATCGTAGAAATTGATGGTCGGAAAGAGATTGGTAGTGGAATCGAATCGGAGGATACGATTGATCAAATACACTCGTATTTGAAGCGTGGTGGTCGTAGATCAAATCGTATAAGCGTATTGGAGGATGCGATTGATCAAATACAATGGTAATTGAAGCTTGATAGCTTGGTGTTGCCTGATCTTGAATTGAGGTGGATGATCACAGATCATATCGGAGATACCTATCTTGGAATCATTGTAGAAATCGAATCGGAGAATGCGATTGATCAACACACAATCATAATCAAATACAATTGAAGACATAGAAATAGATGGAGCAGATCATTGTTCAAATTCAATCGTAACCGAAGCTTGAATCGGAGAATCGAATCAGAGGATGCGATTGACCAAATGCGATGTGGATACACATCGGATTGGAGATCTTGAATCGTAGATTGAACCTATACAACGATACATGGATCAATCCGTAGAATATGATCAAATTGTAGGATGCTTGGATCAGAGAATCGAATCGTAGACGAATCATTGAAATCAATTGTTGAACAGAAGACTTGAACCAATTGTATATTTGTATCAAACGTAGATTTTGGATCAATCGTAGAGATCGATTAAGTATCAGATCAAAGATGAAGGGCAAACCGTAGAGATCAATTGATCAAACCATGAATCGTAACCCAAAGCTTGATCAAGAAATTTAATAGCCTCGATTTTGCATAGATCAAGCCATTGGAACTGACTTTCTGCTGATACATAGCAGATGATGGGTCTTGGTCGTAGAGGAAACATAGATTCGACTGTGGGACAGTAGATAGAACCGATACACTGATACATAAACGATGCGTAGGGGATTGATAATCGATTCTGTAGATACAACCAACCATAGTCGAATCGTAGGATATCAACCTGTAGATATCAGGCTTGGAATGAATCATAAAAAGCGGTTCGTAGGCAATCAATCCGTGGAGACCAACGTGAAAAATTGCAAATAGTCATGATGGCTGTCTTGTACAGAAGAAAATGCCCCTGCAAGATCGTCGGAAAGACGAACATGGCGATGAGGGAGGTAATTGGGTGGAGTAAAGCAACTACCTTTGGATGGGAAGTTGCAGTCGGTGGCGATGTTCAGTCAAAAGTGTCGTAAAACCAATTCATCGACAAGACGTTGGCATATAGATGGTACAGATTGACCTTGAGGGCATCCCGATGGCGTTTGGAGAGCCAAAGGACAGGCGGATGATTCGGTCGGGAGGAAATTGGATTATGGCATGGAGATTGCAATGATTCGTATGTATGCTGGCTCAGCGTTTGGAAGGTCAGTGCCCTGAGCAATTGCTTCAGATGGTAGTAGTCGATTGTGCATTGGAGGCTGGGGTGAGAGAACAGATTTTGACAAGCGCCGGAACGTTGCAATTTCAGTCTGAGGGTTGAAAATCCATCCAAAGTTAGTTGGTACAGAAGGTAGAACAGGATCATGACCAAATCTAGTCAATGCGGAGGGCGAGACAGATGGTAAGTTCACCGTGGAAGACTTGTCCTGACGTTGGACAGGAGGACTTGAAGAAGTGGCACGTGGAAAAGAGATGGATCGAGAGCGGACTCGACGGAAGGGGACCGATTCACTGTTGGGAGAATAAATCCAGATCCAGACGTAATGTGGTGCTTGATTTGGCATAGGAGCATTAGCAGTGGGAGTATCAGCCATTTGGCAATCAACGGGTTGGTCGGCACTATTGGAATTGTCCGAGTTGGTATCATCGAAAGACCGGGTCATATGAGGCAGACAAAGCTTAACAGCAGTATCGGCATTAGGTTAGGCTGGTTTGACAGGGTTCAAGCTGGGGTTGATCAGGTTGGAACTGGGAGCGGGTGTATCAAGAATGGAGTCCGTTGCTTGTACAGGAAGCAAATCAGAGGTGATTTTGATGGGATTGGAAACAGGAAGAGTCTCGCTAACTATAGGAGCAGTAGGCTTGGTGCGATGCTTCCGTTTGGGAGGAAGTATATCGGTTGTTTTATCTTTGCCAAGTACTGCTTGTAGGTAATGTGTAAGTAGAATCTGCTCACATTTGCGAGTGTTGACCAAGCGTGATCCGGGAGGCGGTTTGACAGACAATCCTGTGTTGTCTGATGGAATGCCAGTTGTAGTGGTATAAACCTTGTGGAATTTGTATGGGTACCAATCTTTGTGAAATTTCCAATGCATGGTATGCAGTACCAAGTTTATGATTGGGTGTCCCCGTTGTGCACGTTTAGCGGCTATATCTAACACTTGGTTGTCTCTAACTCGTATTCTCCCCCCAATGGCTTTTGAATGCCAAAAAAGTGTGGTATTGGCAATTAAGGAGGAGATATGGCGTTTGTGCGCTTTAGATACTTCTGAGGGTGGGAGTTCATCCATGATGACTGCTACAATGAGAGACTTGAGGACAGGGATTGGGTCCGGGCGGAGAGTCTCGACACCATCATCATCAACAAGGAAGAGGCTTGCAATATTAGGCAATATCCGGGAAAAGACTGCGTTGAGCTTGCTTTGTCTGTTGCCGGCCGTGAAGTTGGGGCCAAAAGCGAAGTGTATTCCCCGAACTTCATTCCAGCTGACTGCAGTTTGTGGCATGGTGGAAAATCAAGGACAGATTGGAGGAGATAATCGTCGGCGTCAAAGGCGTTCGTGGATTAAACTTCCGGGAAATGTGTGTCGCGAATCGGCTTTCGATGTGGCGGCGGTGAGGATGAAACGTCGCCGTCGAAATAATCAACCGTCGTTGTCGAAATAACAAATAATCGTTGTTGTCGAATCGTTGATCTTGGTATGACTAGTTATTTGCTGGTGGGAGAGCAAAGAACGCCGTAGGAGAGTTTTGATGGGGTAAGGCGACTAACTATTGATCGGGCGGAGATTATCGAAATATTGGAATATCGAGTGATCGTCGGAGCGATCCGCGGAGGTGCGGAAGAGAGAGCCAAAGAACAAGGAAAGTTCCGAAGAGGGAATTAACCGAAGAAATATCGACCGTCGGAGACGACTGTCAAATATTCGGAGTAGGGGAGATAATGAAAGATTAGATTGCAATTGCAGGGCGTTGCGCAGGGCAATTGGCGTAGGAGTCATTGTAGGCCGTGGAGGTAAACGGGATAGAGGTTGCTGTTTGATTGGAATTGCTAGGCGTTGCGCGGGGCAATGGTTTGATTATCGAGATTTCGAGATTTCAAAAAAAGCCGTCGGAATTATCCGCAAAGGTGCAGCAATAACCAAAGGAATGTTCTATAGAAGTAACCGGAGAACGGTGGCTGTCGGAGGTGAAAGACCGTTGGAATGATCCGCAGAGGTGCGGTTGTGGTTGTCAGATGTCCGGAACGTTTGTCGGGGAAATAGTCGGCCGTACCAAAGGGATGACCGAAGGAATGTCCCGAAGAAAGAAGGAGAAAAGCAACTATCGAAGGATGAGTTGCAGTCTGTTGTATTGTTGTATAAAGAAGTGCTTAGCACAATCAAATGGGCGTCGATGGTCCGTTATAGGGATGATGGACGCGGAAGAAAAAATATGGTTGGGTGATTGCAATCGGCGTGTCCGTTGCAATGGGCTTTTATCTTGTAACTGTGATCCAGAGAGCTGGTTGTGGGTTACAAGGCTTGTGATGTTGTGATTTTCGATCGTTCTTGGATGAAGGAGATGTAATCGTAATCGTAATCGCTTGATCGATCGTCGTCCTTAGATGTGTATTACAGAAGGAGATTCTTGGTAGAATGTTCTGTAGATACACCCCATGATACGTGCGCTTGGTTGTGTATTACAGAAGAAGATTCTTGGTAGAAGGATCTGTATACACCCCTTGATACGCAAGTAAGGAGGAGGAGAAAGAAAGAAATGTGGGGAGGCCGAGAATGTGCCGCACAGGGAGCTAAGCACAGAATTTCCTCTGGATTTAACCGACAGTGGAGGTGCTGAACGGCCGGAGATAGGTAGCTTAAGGTAAACACTGGTGCTCTTGCGGGACACAAGTGTAAGGTATAAGGGCTCTATAACCTGTTGTTACTCTAAAAATCGACCAAAGGTATATGATGTTAAAATTTAAAGAGATGTGAGCATATCGTGAGATTGCTCTGTTACTGGAATTTTACTGTATTCGACCGGTATCCCTGTGTTAGTGTTGTATGTAGGGATGTCTAAACCGGTCGTCGATCATGTGTAATTCGATATAAGACAGAGAACACATGATGTGACGTAGATATCTTGATACTTGAAGTCCTTTTATCTCTGTAGGAGTATAAGTAACTTTTCAAGTGTAGAATGGATATTAATTCCCATAGAATGTACGTAAGTAGAGTACGTGTATTTTTGACCGACAACAGGCTCTGGTTAGATCAAAGCATTCACCACTTCTGGTGATCAGGCGCTGGTCATTTCTACCACTGCCTAGGTTGTGAAGATAGTAGTTTTGCCTGACAATTGTTTCATTTCCCGATGAGTCCGTGTAGGTGATTGGAAAGTCTTTCATATCATCACTGGTGAGGAATTCATCTCTTCTATTGTATCTCTCCTTAACCGGTGGTGGTAAGGTTGCTGGATTCCATGCTAGGTCGAGTGTCGCTTGGTGGTTGGCACCGGTATTGTTATTGTTGTTGTTGCCATTGTTGACCAATTGCTGTAGTAGGGTCGTCAATTGTCGCATGTCGGCACCTTCTGCAGCGGGCGCGGAGGGTGTAGCTGTAGCATCTTCATTGTTGGCCTCATTTTCGTCGATGCCGGATTGGAGTTCACCTGTGTAGATGCCATTGAAATAGTTGCCGGGGTCATTGGTCTTCCAGTTCCTTTTGAATTTCCATTGGTTGATGTTAAATAGTACTGTTGCAAGTGGTTCTGGGTTGTTGGTTGCCTCAGCTCGTCTGACAGCTTCTCTTCCTGCAGAGTCAAACTCCTGTGGGTTTCTGATCCTTTGGTTTGGGGATCCAGGTTTAACAAATTGCACGGGGCATGAATCAAGGAGCTGGGCTATGTGTCCCTTTGCTAGTTCATCGATGTTGGCCATGTCCAAGGTGATGCTGTTGCAGAAGGCTTCCCTGAGTGCAGTGACTGGGGCCGGACCAAGGGTTCTGGGGCCTTCGTCATTAGCAACCGATGTGAAGAGAGTTGATATTTCAGGTGCTGTAAGTGGCACAGTCTCCGCATAGGAGCCATTGAGAGAAAGGACTTCTTGGGGGTTGTTGTCACTTTGGAATTTGAATGCAATCCCATAGACATTGGACCAATCATATGCTTCTGGTGGAGGAACTATGATGGATGTCGAATCAGTGTTTCGTCATTCCGTCGTTGTCGTCGTGTACCGGTTGTTGTTAGTCTTGATCGATGTGAGGAATTCGAATTGTATCCTGTCGGTTTGAATTAGGGTGAAGAAATAATCTGCGGAGCTGGCGAAATGAAGAAATAATCTGCGGAGCAGACAAAATGACCGAGCGGAGGTGCGCGTGTCAAAGGGATGACCGAGGGAATGTTCCAAAGGAGGAACCAAAGAACAGACGGTGTTGGGAGAATCGTTTGATCGTAATCAATTGTAGATGATATGATGTGTATTACAGAAGGGGATTCTTGGTAGAATGTTTGATCGTACTTGTCGGTTCGATCGTATTCGATGTGATGTACGATTCTTTGTTCTTGGGATGGAATTAACCGTGGAACGTTCGTTGGAGGAACAATCGGTCTGATCGTCGAATTGTCGATGTTGCGATGTAGTTACAGAAGGAGATTCTTGGTAGAATGTTCTGTAGATGCACCCCTTGATACGTACGCTTCTTGGTCGTGTATTACAGAAGAAGATTCTTGGTAGAAGTATCTGTATACACCCCTTGATACGCGAGTAAGGAGGAGAAGAAAGAGAGATGGGGGGAGGCCGAAGTGTAGCACACAGATGGGCGTCACTACAAAGTTCCTCTGGATTCAACCGACAGTGGAGGTGCTGAACGGCCGGAGATAGATAGCTTAAGGTATACACAATCCTACGGATGGGCGGCAATTGTGTGAGTTATAAGGGCTCTATAACCTGTTGTTACTCTAAAAATCGACCGAAAGGTATAGGATAATTGAAATTTAAAGAGATGTGAGCTCAGAGAGACGCTCTTAGTTTTACTGTGTATTTCACTGTATCGGGGCTCTCTGTATTTTACTTGGTAGAGATCTTCCCCGGTTATCTGTTACTGTTATCTTCATTGTACCGATACTGCTGTTGCTGTTGCTGTATTAGCGTCGTGTCGGTCTTACTGTATCGGTCATTTTATAGCATTGGTCATTTACGGGGTTAATCATAGGGGCGTATGCTTGTTCGTGGTATATATGCTAGATATGAGGCCCATCTGGTATCGGTATTGATTCTCTTGATTGCAATAAGTAATTTCCTCACGGGATATCAAGTATATTCTTTTGAATGTACTTATGGATTCCAAGTGTTTACGTATTGGTCAGGTCTTTGGATATGTCTTGTTTCTAACCGATTATCCTCTTTTGTTTGTAGCCTTAGGTGATATCGTTTTTACCACTTAAGGATTCCGGTGCGTTTGATTCTAATGCTTGATCATCGGAGTATTCGTATCTCGTTCCGCACCAAGGTTGTCGTTTCGTTTAGTCAGCTTTTTCGATCGAATTTGATGCCGACAACAGTCCGTATTTTTCGCCGACAACAATCATAGAATACTACAAATATGTATTGTAAGGAAACTACGTACACAACAACTCCACAGCAGGGCCCCTGCAAAGCACTAATCTAACGCTAGTGGTTGTGATACAGTACTTGTACGTACGTACGGTATGGTAATAAAACATGGAATGATGATGTTTGTCGGTCGCACTCTACGGTACTACGGTCGTACGAGTACGAGTACGTACCGGAAGATACCGTCCAAAACTTTCCAAAACTTCATGCCATTTCTATTATTATTATTGCTTATTTTCTATCTTTTTGTTCTACTGTATGAGGTGACCAACCCACTGTACAAGTACCGGTACCGAAACCAGTCAACAAAAGTCGAGAGTTGCGAGCGATATGTCTGTTTGAGGTCAACAACGATAGTTTCATCATGAGGTTTATTACATTGTTTAATTAACCTGTTGAGAGAGGAACAGTATCAACCAAATCATAAAAATAGACACGATCGATTGTACGATGGTACATGATGCTGCCGCTATTCAATCCGATTCGGTTCGGTTCGATTCGATTCGATTCGATTCGATTCGATTCGATTCGATTGATACGGTACCTCGACACCACGCAGTGTTTGTTGGGGTATGATGATAATATTCTTGCTGAATGGCCAAGAAGTATGATAGTATACATTGAGTGGGATGGTTGATCGTTGGGCCAAGATGATAGAAAAAACAACTCCCGGACCGTATTTATACTTGTACCGGTACTTGTAGTTCGTATCGTATTGTATCGCACCGTACTTATATCGTACATCATACCGTTCCGCCACTAGCTCGTTCTGTGCACAAGATTCGAGATTTCCGAATTCGAAGTAAGATTTACGATTAATTATTATGAAAACTTTTCCATAATTTCTGTATCGCTTCAATCATTCACTCATTCACTCACTCACTCACTCACTCACTCATTCACTCGCATTCGGAAGCAACTGTAGTAATCTTACCGTTACCGTGCACAGAAACCACTAGGTACGTACAGTATTCTTACATTGAGTTTCTTGCGTGACTGTGATTGTCGCATAAAGTTTTCCCGTTGATTCGTGATGTTTTTAAGTGGGATTCATCTATGGCCATAGTTTCTAGATAGTATCGGTAGTGGTGCTGGAGAAGACGTTTGATAAATTAGGGAGGAACGTGTCTCAAAAGGGCTTATACAAACAACGAAATGCTCGGGCAGGAAATCAGAGTCCTCTAAGTAACACGAAGCCATAATTCCAAAATTATTTTTATCAATATTACGGTCATACACACATCATTGCAATAACAATACTATGGAAACGTATGATATAAATGCCGGTATCGCGGCATACAGAAAGTTCACGAACAGAAAGTCTCACCGTAATACGAGCCAAGCAATCTTGTTTCCGGCAGCTCGTAATTGCGGTACGGTAGTACGAGTTACTCGTATTAAATTGATTTTTCTTAACGGCCATAAGATATATTACGTGCCAGTATACGGTATGCGATTACGACCTGTTTTCTGCTTGGGTACAATAGGACTGAACTTTTCATGAAATAAAGGATGGAAGTCCAATTTCAACGATTCATATATATATGATATTGAATACGAAGTATATTACTTCTATGATATATGCGACGCAACATTCGAACGAACATGGTAGAATCAACAACACTTCACAGACAAGTTTTTTGGGGTGATACTTTAATTATTAATATCATCATTGTAGTAACACTTCGAGCTCATGCACTTTGGGCATATCCATCACGAACAGCAACGGCAACGGCAACAGCAACGCACAGCAACAGCACCGCACCTCGATCCTAACCAGAACGGAACGGCCCAGACGAATACGCAAGACAGGGAATCAATCGTACCAACCAAAACAAAACTGTCGGTACGAACACAAGTACAACGAATACGAAGACGTACTATCCAACAATCACAATTGAAAAAGATCAACAAGACCACTACAACTGTTGCATTTGAGTATCGAATCCAACGATCCCGATCTCGATCTCGATCTCGTTCTCGATCTAAAGGTCAACAACACATAACAGGAAGCGCACATCAATCTGTTCGAGACCCATTTTCTCTGGCCATCCATCCATATGGGACTACCTACGTGTAAAACGTGGTCACAACAGCAACAGCAACAGCAACAGCAAGAACAACGGCAAGAACAACAGCAACAGCAACAGCAACAGCAACAACCACAACCACAGTGTTTCGTTTCACCCCCAAGAATGGCACCAAGAGTTGAAAGCAACTGTTGTAACAACCCCTCCTTATCGATCACCGACAGCAACTGCAACAGCGATTGTTGTTCACCATCGTCTTCGACGTCTTCCAGAGCATCTATATTTGTATCTGTATCTGCCTCTTTCTCCTCCTCGTCTTCCTCGTCTTCCTTGCCGTCGATAGCATCAGCAGCAGCATCGTCAACAACTGTAACAACAACAACAGCACCACCAACAACGGCATTGGCAACAGCAACAGCAACAGCAACAGCAACAACAGCCGCAGATACAACTATAACTATAACTACAATAACTGCAACAAATTCGGCCGACCCGCTTCACATTGCGATGACGACCGCTCCCGCGACCTCTCGGAATGGGAACACGAATGCGAATGCGAATGAGAATGCGAATGCGAATCCGGACACTCACACGAACACCTTTGCTACTGATGCCGATGCTGAGTCTGAGTCTGCCGAACACGAGCAGGAGGTGGAACAATTATTGGCGGTGGGACAGACACACGCCAGCACCATCACCAACAATTACAACAACAACAACAACAACAACAACAACAATAGTTGTCCCGTCCTGCAGCTGTCCTGGGACGACGTCTTTGTCGAGGAATTGCTGGGAATGGGAAGTTTTGCGTCGGTCTGTTTGGTGACCTGCCCCAAGCTCCGAAGGAAGTTGCAGCTACAGCGGTTGCAACAGCGACATCGGCGGCGTCGGCGGCGGCGGGAAACGATTCTCGAACTCGAAACCGAGCTCGAACTCGAACTAGAAACCGAACTAGAACTAGAACTAGAAACCGCTTTCGATCCCGAGCAAGAGGAAGAGGAGGAGGTCGGTTGTTGTAACCACAACCACGACGAATTATGTTACGAATCCTCGTCCCTCGACAACAGCAACACGATGTTGTCGTTGTCGGTGTCGGGGCACTCCGGTAGTGGTGGTGGTGCCGGCTGTTACGGGTACGGTGCCAGCTGTAACAGCAGCCAGGCCACCGTGAACACGAACAACAACAACAGCAAAAGCAACAGCAGTTGTCATCGTCATCGTCATCGTGCTCGCGGTCGTTTTCCGGACCCCAACAAGTACTTTGCCTGCAAGTCGTTGAGCCACAAGACGATTCGGCAGGCAAACGCCAACGTTAAGGGATTCGTGGGAGCCGCGGCCGATCTGGCACACGAGACATTTTTGTTGAGCAACATTGTGCCACCCCATCCCAATATCGTTCGATTGTACGGACACGGAATTCCCGGTTCCAATTCCAATTCCGGTTCCAATTCCGGTTGTTGCGGGGGAGAAGGAGACCACAATCACAACAACAACAACAACAACGACGACGACGACGCAAACGACAACAACTACAACAACTACAACTACAACAGCAACAACATCGTCGAGCGAACAACAGCAACAGCAACAGCAACAGCAACAGCACGGACCTCCCACAGCAGCAACAGCAACAGCGATGAGTCGGAATTGGCGGGAAAGGATGATGACAATGATGGCAATGACGATGATGGGTCGGACCTGGGATACTTTCTCATCATGGAAGCTCTGACGGGGGGAATCCTCGGCGACAAGCTTGCGGTCTGGAGGGAGCAGCACCGGGTGCAAACGCAAACGCAAACGCACAAGGAACAACAACAGCAAACGCAAACGCAAACGCAAATGCGGAACCCGAACACACAATGTCCACCCTCCCACCCCGTACTCATAAGGAGCGATCTCGACGCTCCGTATACGTATAAGTATACGGCCGTCGAGACGAAACTGGAACCTGCCGCTGCTGTTGCCGATCGTTGGCAACAGCAACGGCAACGGCAACAGCATCCCCCAACGCTCGAGGAGCGACTGGGAATTGCCCTGCAGATTGCCACGGGGATGCAGCACCTACACCAACACGGAATCATCTTTCGAGATCTCAAGCCACAGAACGTGGGATTGTCATTGCAACAGGTGGCTAATGCTAATGCTTGTGCTAATGCTAATCACAACGACAACGACAGCAGCAGCAGCAGCAGCAGCAGCAACAACAGGAAGCAGTGCTATTCGCCGCATTCGCAACCGACAGACGATGCGAACGCGAATGCGAATGTGCAGTACGAAAGCTACAACAACGGGATCTACTCCTCCTCCTGGAGGTTGTTCGATTTCGGGTTGGCACGAGAAGTCCGGGGTGGCCGCGATTGTGATTCCGTCTGTTATGGCAGGGCCGGATCGCTCCGGTACATGGCACCGGAAACCATGGGCGGTAGGGGGCGGTGGCTGATATCCACGGCAACAGCAGAAGCAACAGCAGAAGCGGCCGCAACAGCAATCGCAACAGCAATCGCAACAGCTGCAACAGCAGGCACCGGGAGGAATGTTGGGAATACAGATACCTCCCCATGCAGGAGTAGCAACAGCAGCAGCAGCATTGTGAATACCTCCCACCAACAACGACTCGGACACCACCACCACCACCGCCGCCACCATCGAGGTTGTTGCTATGCAACCTTTGCCAGCGACGTATATTCCTTTGCAATTGTGTTGTGGGAGCTCGTTGGTCTCGAGGAATTCGACAGGAGGTATGATTCGTGTCCAGAAGACTTTGAATCCGCCGTTTGCGACGAGGGGTACCGACCATGCCTCCGGGCCTTGGACCGGGCGATTGCCGACGACCTTGCAACGCACTACCGTAACCGCGGCCACAACAGCAGCAATGGCAGCAGCAGGCACAACCACAACCACAACCACAACCCGCTGGCCCCATGGGTGATCTGCCGGCATCGCGACTTGCGAGTGCTCGTGGAAGCCTGTTGGCATGAGGATTGCCGGCAGCGGCCTTCCTTTGAAACGATCCTGAACAAGCTCCGGGAAATGCTGCCCCCGACCACTGTGCCACAAGAACAGGAGGATCTTGAGGATCAGCAGCAGCAAAACCAACTGCAACAGCAAGAACAAGAACAACAACAGCGACCCGCTGGACGCCGGCGCAAAAGCCGGCGCCGCTTCAGCGGCAGCAAGTTCAATTCCGTTTCGATGGGTCTCACCAATCACTCGTTGGGTCCGGGGACGACGAATCACTCCGTGGCTCTGAGTGATCTCTTTGAGAACGACATGCACCTGGACGAAACCGATGAGTACTACGACGACGAAACCGACGACGGCGAAAACGAAAACGATCAGCAATCCTTTGCCATAGAGGAATCCTCTGTCACGATTCCTACCACGCAAGTGCTGCCGCGGCAAGCGCAAGCCCCGCACCGTCCATTTTCGGTACCCTTATTCATTGCTGGGGGATCGCACGCCTCCTCGACCCGGCAGTCCGGACTGCCTGGGCTGGGTTCGAATTCCAATTCCAAATCCGGAACCTGCGAAATTGATTCTTGAGGAACGAACTTGAGGAACGAACTTTACCTGTTTGTTTTGGTTAACGTTTTAGCCTTTTGCGGGCGATCACTTTCAAAAGCTCATAGCTAATCAATAGTTCCATTCTAACTTTTGGGAAAACTAGAATTTTGTTGCAGTCTTCGGTGTTTTCCGTTGCTGTCATTTTGATGGCATTTGTTTCATTTCTGGGGTTGCGCGGAATCAAAAGATAACATGCTGTATTCAAATCAGCAATTGATGTACCGGTAAATCTTACTGTACAAAGAAGCTTCCGTTCGAAAACTATCACTCACTACATTCGTGATAGCCTCAGTAGCCAGCCTACTTGTAGTACTGTATGTGCAATGCTTGTAGTTCATGGGTGTGTTGGTGGGTTAAGCAAATGCTAGAGGGGGAGCCGGGAACTCCAGCCTGTTGGTTGTTTTGCAGGCTGTAGGCCGGGCCCTTAGTTTGCTGTGCCCACACACACCGGCGCACATCTTGGCTTAACAGCTTGGGCAGTTAAGCCTTTGGCTGTTAAGCCTTTTCTGCGGGCGGGCGTGGTGGGCCAGTTCATTCTACTACTTATCATTTTAGGAGCAAAAGAGTGAGCTGCTTGCTTGGATTTCCTGGAGGGATCCTTTACCGGCTTGTTAGTGCTAGCCTGTAATTTCGATGATTGCAGACGCGTCTTTCGGTCGCAGCAATCCATTCATACGAGCTACCGTGATACAGTGACACAGTGATACATCTTATCCGGTGATACAGGGAATCGATCGTATTCCTTCTGGTAGGGAGTGTAGGCTTGCGCTTTGTTGGAGGAATCCTTTGCCGGCTTGTTGAGGCTATCGGGGACTAAGCGTGTGCTTAGAAGCTAGTTTTAGTGATAGTGAAATCTACTAGATTTCTACTAGATTTCCCCCGGTCTGGCCCTCTATCGCTTGTAGGGAGTGGCACGTGGCACTACCATTACTTTCATTTGGCTCGCTACATCAACTATCACTCACTACATTCGTGATAGCCTCAGTAGCCAGCCTACTTGTAGTACTGTATGTGCAATGCTTGTAGTTCATGGGTGTGTTGGTGGGTTAAGCAAATGCTAGAGGGGGAACCTGGGAATTCCAGCCTGTTGGTTGTTTTGCAGGCTGTAGAGTCTGGTCCCTTAGTTTGCTGTGCCCACACACACCGGCGCACAGCTTGGCTTAACAGCTTGGGCAGTTAAACCTTTGGCTGTTAAGCCTTTTCTGCCATTGGGCCACTTGCCACAGGGTGGGAGCGGGATGGAGACTGGGCCTGGAATGGACATGGAGGCCAGACCGCGAGGGTGGGAGATTCCCCAAGAGGAATCAGAGAGAGCTGCCATGGGGAGTGGGGGCGGCGGCCGGCACCCACTCTTCGGGCAGGAAGGAGTATGTTCCATTGTTGAACATTACATAGGCAAGATTCTGGAAGATAGGGAGGGACTGCTGGTGCAAGTACCTCATCATGCAGTCGCTGTGCCATCGTGCAAGAAGCTTGATGATATTAGAATCACATTTGCCCTGGAGCAGGGCCATAGCCCCACCCGCACGAAGGGAGCGGGCAGAGATTGCTGCAGGGGAGATGCCTGTGGTATGGTAGAGGGTCTGGGCATAGACTCTCATGGAGGATGTGACAGTTGCTGCTTGAACTAGGGTGAGAACCCCATTGTCAAAGTAACTGACAAGCTTGAGGGCTGGGCTGAAGGGGTGGGTGCGAGTGCAGCAGCCCCTGAGATGGAATACTTGGCGCGCGCATGCTGCCACAGGGCAGCAGAGGGAGTCACCACTCCTGGCATGAGCTATGATTTTGCCTTTGTCCCCATTCTTCTGTGTGGTGAAGGTGAGGGTGACCGAGGTGGCAGCAAGGAGCTCATGTTCAGGGCCATCATGGAGGACAAATTTGGAGCCAAGGTAGAAGGAGACTTCCTTTAGGTGGAAGGCTTGGTCATCCCTGGTAGTACCGGTGTACTCACCAGGGCGCAGACAGAAAAAGAAGGCTATGCAGATCATGTTGGCGATGGCCTGTCTGGTAGGGGAAGGGGAGTCATAGTATGCAAAGCAAAGGGCATGCATGACAAGTGTGATGGGGACTGGTTTAACCCTGCAAGGGGCTGGGTCCAGTTTTGCATAGCCTTTGAACTGGGCAGTTAGCCTGAAGTCAAGACTGCCGGTTGAGTTGGTTTGGGGATCTTTGGCCCCCAAGCGGGCCAGCGTCTGGCCCACTGACCTGAGGGTGTCCAATACTGTGCGAGATCTGACAGGCTTGCGGCTACAGGAGAGCCGGCCATCATGGAGGCGCTGGGCAAAGACTTGGAGGATGGGGATTGGATCGGTAACAGAGTGGAGGGTTGGTTCAAAGCCTTGAGACAAACAGAATTGAACCTATTGATTCCAATGGGCATCCTTGCGCTTGGCATAGAGCTCAGTGAGTGAAGCGTGCATGGTCGTCTGGATAGAGCCAAGGTCAGAGCAGAATGCATGGGAGGCCTCAGGGGACATAAGATCCAGGGCAAGTCCTGGGGGTAGGTGGTGTTGAAATGATGGAGCAGGGCAGTGTCAGATAGGGGAGAGCGAGAGAGCAAATCAGATTCACAGGTCCAGGGATGTAATCCCTGAGGGGGACACATTGGTAGAGACGCTGGTGCAGGGACTGAATTCGAAGGAGGTAAGCTGCAGGGCCGGTGGTGGTGGTGGCGCCTTTCCTTTGCCAGTAGACAGCTGCTGTGTTGTCATAGCAGTTGTGGGTGGTTCTGGATTGGACACAGGCAGCTTGGGCAAGGATGTCATTGTGGGCAATGGAATCAGCGAGCTCAAGGTCACTGTTGTTGATGGTGCCATTGGGGTTGTCAAAGGTGACTAATTGGGAGGAGACCCACTTGGGGAAGGCATGTCGCCACAGTATGGGTTGGATCTGGCCAGTAGGGAGGGGCACAAAATGAATGCCCCCCATGCCCAGACCAGAGGCATCACAAGCGCCCATGGTGGCAGGGAAGGGATCTGGCACCAGTTCCGCAATGGAAGTAGGCCTGTTGGATAGATCATTGGCCAGCCATTGGAAGTCCCGAAGGAAGCTGTGGACTCGCTTGGTGAGCCGGATGCGCTGCCTGCCTGGACCCTGGTGCCAAAAGGCTTCCTGGAGAATGGAGAAGAGGCCAATGGAGCCCGGAATGGCCAGGGCCATCGATCTGAGTTCCCCCAGAACTTGGTGCCATTGTTGGATGGGGACATGGCGCTGGGTGGGGGTGATGGAATGCAGGATCTCCTGTAGCCGGGCTACTCGATGGGGAGGAAGGCTGATGGTTTTGGTGATGGAATCAATGAGCCAGCCAAGGATAACTTTTGTGGTGGTCCATGTGGCATCCCCTTGGAGCATTTTCTTGAGGGAAGCTGGTTCCTGTCGGAAGGGGGTGTCAGTGGCATCCAGGGGCCTGAAGACTTCTTTGTCCAGGGATTGGAAGAGCACTCTCTTGATGGCTCGTCTGGTCCATTGGTTGCCCTGAGCAAGTCCACAGAAGTCATCCACATAGACATCCCAGTATCAAATGGGCTTCTTGCTGGGTGTGGTGCTTTGGGCGGCGGTGGCAAGCTGGGCTGAAGGAGTTGGGGCCAGTTGGGGAGGCTGTGGTGGCGACGGAGGTTGCAAGGGCGGTGGCGGTTCTTCTGGGGCCGGGTCCTCCGAGAGTGCATCTAGGCGATGAGGCTGGAGCTTGGCTTGCGCCAGGCCGGTGGAGAGGGTGGCATTGGCCAGGTCAGCAATGGTTTCAGTGAAGGCACAGAAGTTAGGAGGACTAGACTTCCATCCCATAGGGTTGGTGAGGGGGATGCCAATGAGGGGGGCCTCCCCTGGTCGAGAGGGGAACAGCACGCCTAGCTTTATGGTGTCAGCTGGGTTCAGCTGAACCCGGTAGAACCCATCTTTGAGGTCAATCTTGGACATATACACTGAACCAAACCTGTTGTTGGCGTGGTGCAGCTTGCTGAGGAGGCAGGGAAGTGTCCGGTCAAATTGCATGGCGTCCGCTGGGGCAAGAGGGATGGTGTCTTGGTTGACCTCAGAATAGGTGTAGTCAGAGATCATGCGGGGTTGGCATCCCCGCTGTGGGACTAGCCCCAGTGGACTCAGCCGGAGGTTTGGTAGGTCTTGAATGAGGCTGGCTGGGAGGACAGTCCATTGCTGCTTGTCCATCATGTCGGCATATTCGTCCCGGAGGAAGGCAATGCCCTGGTGGGAAGATTGGTGAGGCCCCCTGGAGAGGGCCTTGGCAATCCTGGCAGGGTTCCAAGGGGGGCCGGTCATGGAGGCCGGGGTGCCCTCTTGCCCAAAGTGGTTTAAGAGGTGCCTGGCTGGATGGGGGATAGTGCCCACATCTGGGTGGATGTCACCTTGTCCACAGATGGTCCGGATGAAGTCCCCCCAGCTAGTGCTATTGTTGTAGACAGTGATAGCCCGGTGGATGTGCACATCCAGCCTGTCGATGGGGTAGGGGGATGTAGGTGGTGATGCGGACGTGAGTGGCGCGGCGCCTGTAGGGACAAGTGACCGAGGGAGTGATGCGGACGCGAGTGGCGCGGCGCCTGTAGGGACTAGTGGCGCGGCGCCTGTAGTGACTAGGGGCTTGGACCGAGGTAGTGAGGCGGGCGCGAGTGGTGCAGTGACTAGGGGCTCGGGCCTAGGCATAGCAGTGGGGATGACTAGGAGAGCAGGCCTAGGCAATGGGGCGGCAGTGACTAGGAGCTCGGGCCTAGGCAATGGGGAGGGTTCGCGGAACGGGGGGTGGACTAGGGACATGGACCTAGGCCTTGTAAAGGGGGTAGTGGTAGGGACTATAGTAGTAGGGACTAGGGACTTGGACCTAGGCCTTGTTGAGGGGGGAGTGGTAGGACAGACAAGGGGCTCAGACCGAGGCCTTGGCCTTGTGGGGTTGGGGAAGGGGTTTGGGTTGATCCCCAATGGGATGGGGGCGTTTCCTTGGAACCTGTAGAATCTTGGGAAGGCACATACAAGTCAAGATGGCTACAGGCGCGCGCGTGCTGTTTGTGCTTACCTAATTCATGTGTGATACTTAATGTGGAATTAGAGTCGTGGTTAGATGATGGGTGGTTACTTATGATCTCCCCCAGGCCGTGGTTGAGTGGGGAGGGCGCGACGCCATGGGGTGGATGGCGCTTGCCGACTGGTCAGGCATATGCCCCTTGGCACCATTGCCAGAGTTGATCTTGCTCGGTGGGAGTGATGGCCACGTGATCATATATGTGCTTGCAGCTGCTGAAGCAGGCACCTTTGATGTGCCAAGAGTGGCATCTCTCTTGTCCATCTGGTCGGGAGAGGGGGCCTTTCCCTTTGTCTCTCATAGCCTGGATGGCTTCCCTCATGTTTGCTGACTCCAGTTTCTTGACAATGGGATGAGTGCCGTCTTGGAGGCGGGAGTCCCGGTGTGGGTTGGTGAGTCGTGTTTGTTGAGTCGTGGGCCCTCCGGTCGGGTTGCCGACTCCCGGGCTGTTAGAGGGACTGGTGCTGTTGTTGTTGTGGCTAAGCCCCTTGGCGCCCGCCTTGGTGGGGGATGGAGGAGGATCTGGTCTTCGAAGTAGTCGCAGGGCCGCCACATTGGAGACATTGGGGAGCCAGTTGAGGTTTTGGCTCATCCAGAAAGTGTGGAAGTCCACTCCAAAGTCGGGGGATGGAATGGTGGAGGCTGCTTCCCACTGCTCCTCAAGCCATCCCCTGACCCGGATTTGGAAGTAGTAGACTACAATGGCAGGGGTGAGGAACTCCCCCACCTCATCTGCAATTGCTCTTCTAAGTGGCATCTGCTGGATCTTGAGCCGCCGGAGGCCCTGTTGGTAGCAGGTCACGATGTCATGATTGAGTCCCAGGATGGTGGCTAGAACGGCCAGATAGATTTCTAGTTGCGTGGTGGCTTCAGTCCAATCCACAGGGATGTAGGCTTTAGTCTTCTGAAGCTCCAGGGAGTCCTTCAAGGTGAGGGAGTTGCCTTTGGTGGAGATCATCATGTCATATGCTGCCACAGTGGCTGCTGCCTCCTGCTCCCTTTTCAGGGTGGCCGCGGACCCACCTGGGGGCGTGAAAGCCATGGGGAGTATTCCATCTGCCACATCAAAGGGATCTGTACCATGGAAGTTGCCATCTTGGAAGCGTTTGAGGGCCGCAGTAGTGATCAAGGGGGCTTGGATCCCCAACTCAGAGGCTCGGGCTGCCACTTGGCTTTGGAAGATCATGTAGGTCCTCTCGTGCTTGCTCTTTTGAGCCCAGGCCTGGTAGATGGGGGGAGGTTCGCTTCCTCCTGTTTACCACAGAGCAGCAGCAAGCGCTGGGTGTACAAGGGGCCCCAAGTGGTCCTTACTGACTGCGACCTCTTGTGGTCCATATTCTCGCTTAGCTTCAGTTGGTGGTCTGTGAGGGCCGTGACTGCTGCTGTGAGTGCAGGGTCTCCAGGTGTGTCCCAAGGTTGCTCCAATTCAGGCAGGTCGCGGTACATCACCTTGTGCTTCATGTAGTTGGGGAGGCCTGTCTTGCTACGGAAGGGGGGGCCGGGCTGAAGGAGCTTGGGGTTTCCCCCGGGTTCTGTAGCTGTAGTCCCAGCTAACTGGAGAGTGTTGAACAGGGGGGTGCAGGACTCCATTAACCCCACTCTATTAAGCTGAGGATGGAGGACCCCCATGGCTTGGCTTGGAGAGAGCCCCTTGCCCAAGAGGAAATGCACCAACTCAAAGGGGATGAAGAACGCCTTGTGGGCTCGTATCAACTCTGAATGGCCGGCTCCTTCTGGTATCACTGGGATGGACAGTCTCCCTGGGTGCGCTTCCAACTCTGCCAGATGATGATCCAGGGTTAGCACCCGGGAGGCTATGGTGGGGGACAGCATGGCAGAATCCACTAAGACCAGTTCCCCAGCTTCCCCTTCAATGTCATCCAAGTACCCAAAGGCCTTGTTTTTGTTGGGGCTGTGTTGTGTCAAGGGACCCGGGTACTTCCAAAGGCCATGCACCAATCAGAGGCAGGGCAAGCCTTGGGGGTTGGCTACAAAGATCCCCAGCGCGCCCACAGCCTCCGCTTCAAAGAGGTTGAGTAGATGTTCCAAGAGGACCTGGGGGGGGGGGGGGGGGGGGGGAGGCCAGAGTGAAGTAGCTAAAGATGGTGGCGTAGGCCTTGTTGCGCTCTGCCGAGCTCCCAAAGGGGCTTGGGGTAGCGCGAAAGTACTCCGAGTAGGTCAACATCCCGCCGCTAATGGTAATAGGGCAAGCCACCACGGGTACTCCTCTGTCGTTGGATCGTCGATGCGCTAGTATGACTAGTCTCGATATGGACGACTATCGAATCGGCTGGTGCACCACTAGGTCGGACCGTCTGCTGATAGATCTCGTGTAGGACGAGGTGGTGGAATCGAACCGAGTAGTGGGTTAGGAGCGGGGTGTGGAATGCAACAGGCTTGTTCTTGTGGTAAGGGTAATATGGCAGGCCGCGTGGTGTACTCTGTTGATTCGTCGATGCGCTAGTCTGACTAGGTTTGATAGGGATGACTATCGAATTGGTAGGCTTGTACGGCAGGTACAATAGGGATGACTATTGGACCTGGACGTATTTGCCAGTTTATTCTACTACTTATCATTTTAGGAGCAAAAGAGTGAGCTGCTTGCTTGGATTTCCTGGAGGGATCCTTTACCGGCTTGTTAGTGCTAGCCTGTAATTTCGATGATTGCAGACGCGTCTTTCGGTCGCAGCAATCCATTCATACGAGCTACCATGATACAGTGACACAGTGATACATCTTATCCGGTGATACAGGGAATCGATTGTATTCCTTCTGGTAGGGAGTGTAGGCTTGCACTTTGTTGGAGGAATCCTTTGCCGGCTTGTTGAGGCTATCGGGGTCTAAGCGTGTGCTTAGAAGCTAGTTTTAGTGATAGTGAAATCTACTAGATTTCTACTAGATTTCCCCCGGTCTGGCCCTCTATCGCTTGTAGGGAGTGGCACGTGGCACTACCATTACTTTCATTCGGCTCGCTACATCAATTCTAACTTCGATGAATCGCGTGTAATCCCTATTAACCCATGCAATTTTGAAAAGAATTCACCGTGTAACGCGTATTCGTACGTACTAAGCGGGCGTATCCTACTGAAAAGAATTCACCGTGTAACGCGTGTTCGTACTAGTTACGGGCGTATCATACAAAAGGTCATAAGGGTAAATAACCTTATTCTTAAGGTTACTTACCTGAGTGAATGATCGTCGGCGCTTCATGTGGATTGACTCTTAGCGAGAGTTTCCCCATCAGCTCACTCTTCGAAGAATTAACAACTCTAAAACGCTATCATGCCCTAAAATCTATGTACAACCTAGTACTAATTCTACACAATAAGGTACAATACTGTGATATTCCAATGAGAATATCACGGTGAATTATACGGTAATACGATAACACGAAAGACCAATCGAAGATGGTTTTGCGTGTGTTTTTGTGTCTTAATTACATGTGTTTTGTATGCTCGAAATTACACGATACGACAAGTAATTAACCTGCCGATTGTCAAAGACAATCGAACCGTAACAATGAAATGACTGTTCTACTCACTAGATCGATCGACCGTAAGGAAGATCGCGTATTGTTTTATTACTGTTACGACACACTTTCTTTAGTTTATCAGACCCACAGCGTCTACGGGCTGTGGCCAGCATCCTACAATACTGAGGACGGCGTTTCAAAGCGAAACACAGTTTGAGCTCGAAGACTTATCCGGACTAGCCTGATCAGCTACCGGCATCAACCCTCAAGGATGTAAAAGGGGCAGTTGCTTGTGGAGCCCTGGAATAGACCAACACCAGGGCGGTCTCCCTGAAAGAAGAGACCAAAGAACCGAACCAAGGTGGTGGCTCCACCGGGTTTCGAGATCCAGCAAACAAGCAAGGGAAAAGGGCTGGACGATTCAGATGAAAGTCGCCCAGGTTGGCATCAGTTGAAAGGAATCAATATCCAATTCGAGAACACTGATCTTTCACTGAAAACAAGAATGACGTGAGCCAGGAGATTGAGCCTCAAGTATACTGTGGTGAAACAGATTGGAAGGAACAGATTGCAAAGAGCATCTGCCCGGAAGGAACAGATTGTAAAAAGCATCTGCCCGCACGAAAACGAAAATCCAAAGATATGAGAACACCAAATCTCGAAGATCGTAAAGATCCAAAAGGAAAAGAGAACACTAAATTCTCAGGAAATAATCTTCCACCACAGAAATACAGAATGAGCAAAATCCCAAGAAAGGATAGGAAAGCTCACAATCTTAAATTGCGACAAAAGCAAAAGCTCACACAAAACAAACCGGAACGAAAATTCGATCCGGATATACAAATACAAAAACAGATAAGCGAATCACACTCAACAGCAGTCAACATCTACCCATCATCTCACATCCAATCCTTCGATTAAACTACACTCCCTTTATCCACATACCATCCTCCGGATCGCAACTTCCATCGAATACCATCCTCCGAATATTCCGAAACGAATATTTCGAAACGACCGTTCGATTACCCCGTTAGAACGATTACCCCGTTAGAATATTTGAAATCTTGCCTCCACCATGGTCCGAACTAGAGCAACCGACACCGGTGAAGAAGAAAAAATGGAAGTGGACGACCCACAAGATTCTGATGGAAACAATGGAGGAGGTATGGGAGATAACGATGCGCTTGAAGATAGAATCATGCTAGTAATGGAAAGGGCCTTAGTTGACCCAGAAATGAACTCAACCATGAAGAGAATCATCGACCAAGAAGTAAAGAAAAGGATCAGATCGATAAGAGATGCAGAAAGTAGGGGTGAGAACCTAGATGACGATAGTGACAATGACGAGGGAAACCAACAAGATGCTGACCAAGGCGCCGACGCAAGGACTAACCGACTAGCAAGGAGGTTGTCCCAACCCAGAATAAAAATCAGGGGATTCAACAATGGGAGATTCCTGAACCCAGAACAGCTCACTTTCAGAAGCAGCTTAATGGACTTTGGTATCAACTATGAATCAGCTGAGGAAATCATGAGGGGAGGGATGTCTAATATTCGTGAAATTACACACTTCAACAAGGAAAGCATCAAGTCATTTATGCATGGATTGAAATCTATCAGTCCAGACTGTCCTAATCCAAAAAGTATCCACTATGGTAACAGGCTATCATCGAGGCTTCTCACATGGGCGAGTTGGGCCCGGTATCAACCATTGATTGGAGTCAAGCCAAGGGCCATCGACTGGAAAGCAAACCCAAACAACCTGGAACTGCAGCAATTCAGAATCAAGATGATGGAGTCGAGCGTGAAATCACAGGAAAAGTCAACCCCACCTGAATTAAAGGATCTCACAAAATTCAGGGAATGGGAGGAAGGCTTCCGACAAAATTTGAGATACAGGTTCAACTCTGAAGGTTTCCCAATCTTGTATGTCATAAGACCCCAAGAGAAGGAAGATGTTACTGACGAAGCCAGGTCCGGAACAGTCGGGCAAAGTCCAACAGATACCTATCCAACTTGGAGTGACTACAATGAAAGGTGTGGTGTTTTGTCAGGCCACCAGTATGATGAAGATAACAACGTCGTCTGGAGGTTGTTATGTGATGCAACGAGAAAAGGTCCTGGTTGGGAATATGTGGCACATTTCCAAAACACTGAACTGAACTCAGGAAATGCTAGAAATGCATTAATTTTGTTGATGCAGCATGCTTACACTGATACCAATATCACTATGGTTCTGAACAAAACCTACCAGGAAATGAAAGAATTACATTACACTGGTGATGCTAAGAATTATGATTGGAACAAACACAAGAGGAATTGGACTGCTTTTCATGGAACAATCCTGAGATTTGAAAAGAACCACAACGAAAGGAGATTTGTTTGGGATTTTATCAATTCAATCAGTGATGAGCGGCTTGATGCTGCAAAAGCGGATGCAATTGATGAGAGCAAAGACTACCGGGACAATTTCAATGAATGCCTTATCCTATTTACCAATCGCCTTGGATTGAAGAAGCTTGCAAATGGAAAGCATAAAAGAGGTTCCAGAAGTGTGTATTCTGTGGGCACGACCAGCAATAAGAAGCAGAAGACAACTGGAACGTTCACAGGAAAAGTTGAATGCAAGCCCTATCCAACAAGTGTCTATAAAACAATGTCAAAAGAACAGCGTCAGGAGCTCTACCAGATGAGACAGGCAAAGAAGAAACGAAATCTCAAGGCTGCTGAGACCAAAAAGAAAGAAGCTGAAAATGAAGGCGCAGGTGATAGCTTTGGATCAAAATCTAAAAAATGACATAATAACCGGACACTAGAAAACAAATTGTTAAAAATGGTGAGCCGGTCATTATACAAGATGAATATTCCTCTAGATTTTGATGATGGAGAAAATGAAGAAGGATATTGTGAGTTAGACTCACATGCAGACACCACTGCGGCAAGAAGCAATATGGTATTGCTGAATCCTGATCAGATCACTATGCATGTTGATGTGGCCCCTTTTTCTGAAGAATACAAGCCAATAAAAAGGATCCCAATTGGAAGTTGTGCTACTGCTTGGACGAACCCAACATCAGGCCAAGTCTACATCATAGTGTTCCATCAAGCGCTGTACTTTGGGAACAAATTGAAGAACAGCTTGATATGCCCAAATCAAGTGAGGGACTGCACTTTCAATTCTGTTGAAGAGATACCTCGTCAGTTTGACCCAAGATCCAAGCATGGAATCACAATCCAAACACCAATGGAGGATGATGATCCGAAGAAAGTTTTTATCAAACTGAGTATGAGAAATGTGATTTCTTATTTTCCCACAAGGAAGCCAACAAGGATGGAGCTTGATGAATGCCAACATTTGATAGCAACAAATGACACCCCATGGGATCCACATTCACTGAAGTTCAGGATGGCTGAGTTAGCAATCGACAATGGAGATCCAATTTCAGGGGACCAGTTTAGCCTTCAAGCCATGTCGACCGAAGAAGACCAAGCCATGGATACAAGTTCGATTGTAAAAGAACCTACAATTAACGTTACAGATATGCTCTCCAAGACCAGCTTAGAGAACAGTCATCCAAGTCTCATGCAGCAATGCAAACTGATGAGATTACATCAGGTATCAACCAGAAGAATGCTAACTGAATGCCAAATTGCAACAGATGGCAGTATTGCTCATCGGATTTCTTCAGTAACGAATATTTCAAGCGCGCGAAGGGTAGACCAATTTTTGTTTGATGACACAGAATTTGATTTCATGGAAGCTCCTGAAGATGAACCAAAACAAGCCCCTAGCTTGCAAGAAATTGACAATACACTTGAGAGGAGGTCTCTTGATAGAAGAAATCAATGGGGGCCATCAGTGATAACTATTGAAGGTCCAAACAAAGTTGACTGTGAACGCCTAGCCAAAACTTGGAATATTAGTTTCAAGAAGGCTGAGCAGACACTGAAAGTCACGACTCAGAAGGCACTGAGGAATTTGCAATTACCATTGACGAAGAGGCTGCCAACACAGCGCTTTAGAAACAAGAGAATTGCACAAGGAACCTGGTACACTGATACGTGGCATGCTAGGACTACCAGTATTATGAGACAGGAGAAATGTGCCCAGATCTTTACAAATGGGAATGGGTTTGAAGTATTTATACCAATACAGGACAAATCGCAAGCACATCAAGGGTTGAAAATATTCATTCATGAAGTTGGAATCCCAGAGCATTTGATTTCTGATGGTGCTCCAGAACAAGGCTCTCCAAGGACCTACAAGACCCACTGGAATTCAATTGTTAAGCGCAACCATATTCACCAGACATTCATTCAACCTCATTGCCCATTTCAAAATCGAGCAGAACAAGCGATTGGACATCTTGGGAGTGCAATCACAATCAAGTCAGCAAAGAAGAAATCACCGCGGAGATTATGGTCATTTTGTGGTGAACTATGTGCAAATATCAGGCAGAGAACGGCATCAAGTAACCCTTCTTCAATGGGGAGAACTCCATTTGAATTGGTCCATGGCTATAGGCCCGATATTGCACTATACACTTCATCAGAATGGTATGATTTTGTGTTTTACTTTGATAAAGGTGATTCTTCCACTCGCGGTGTTGAAAGGTTGGGTCGATGGTTGGGCCCCTGTGGCAATAAGATAGGTGGAGGTGATTGTTTTTGGCTCCTGACTGAATGAGCAATACCAATATCTACGAATTCAATAAGACCTGTCAAAGAATTTGAATGGAGGGATAGAGATATCCTCAGAAGAATGGAAGCAATCGACAAATCAATTGAATCCAAGATTGGTGATGAAGTGAAAGATAGCGCGTCCTTCTTTCAGGAAAATTACCCGGAGCCTCAGATGGAGCTATTTGAGGATCAACCAGTGAAATCGTCTGATCTGAAACTTGAAATGGCTGAGCCAGAAGCGTCAGTGGAAGATATAGATGAACCAGATGAGTATCTGGGGAATGAAGTAATCATTGAAAGAAATGATGAAAGGCTCAGGTGCATTGTCAAGGATAGGGTGCGAGATTTGCAAAACAGACCAATTGGAGTAAGGAATGAGAATTCCATACTAGACACAAGGTTGTACAAATTGCAACTACCTGATGGCACCATTGAGGAATACACGGCAAATATTGTTGCAGAGAGTTTGTACAGTTCTGTTGATGACGATGGAAGGATGTTCACTCTACTAGATGAACTAATTGATCATGAATGCGACAACACTGCTCTAACTGATGAGGAAGCCACGACTATAGCAAAAATGGCAGGAAAACCCATAAGCCGACAACTAGGGGTTGGAGGATTCTCGCCAGTTGGAAAGACGGGTCAGAATCTTGGTGTAAGCTAAGCGATGTCAAAGAATCATTTCCAGTGCAACTAGCTGAATATGCTGTCAACAATAATCTTGAAAAGTCACCAGCATTCAGATGGTGGGTGCACAAAATTTTGAGAAGAAAGGATCGAATCCTTAAGGCAGCCAAAACAGCAAAGTATTGGTTGAAGACTCACAAATATGGTGTTGAATTGCCACATTCAATCAAACAAGCGCTGGCTATTGATAAGAAAACAGGCACTGATCACTGGGAAAGAGCAATTCACAAAGAAATGACCAACAATATGGCTGCGTTTGAATTTTCTGATGATGATGTTATTCCAGTCAGTCACAAGGAAATAACAACCCACAGGATTTTTGACATCAAGCTTGGATCCCTAACAAGGAAGGCTAGGTTGGTAGGGGACGGGCATAAAGTTCCTGCAGTGGCAAAAGAAAATACCTACTCATCGGTTCCCAGTCGGGATTCAGTGAGGATATTCTTCCTGCTGGCAGCGCTGAATGATTTGAAGGTTCTCTCAGCAGATATTCAAAATGCATATTTGACAGCCCCGATTACAGAGAAAATACTTTCTAAAAGCGAGAGCTGAAGATGGTTTTCCTCCACACCTTGCAGGACGACCTTGCAAGATAGTTCGCGCATTGTATGGACTGCCGGTAGCAGGTGCATCTTTCAGATCATATCTCACACAGCATTTGAGGGATCTTGGATATTCCCCATGCAAAGCAGATCCGGATGTGCACTTACAAATTGAAACCAGGAAAGAGGGATCCAGATACTGGGCAATGTTGATTGCTTATGTTGATGATATATTATGTTCTGGTGAAGATCCAAAGTTCCAGCTTGAAAACATTGAACGAAAGTTCAAATTGAAGGATGATACGATTGAAGAGCCAACTCTGTATTTGGGAGCCGATATTGGAAAGTTCTACTTTGAAGGTGATTCTAAACCAAGATGGTCATTATCAAGCACCAAGTATACTGCGAAAGCTGTTGCAGCAGTCGAACAGGAGCTAGGAACTGAAAAATATGGCTACAAGTATCTACCAAAATCTGCATCCAGTCCACTGTCACATGATTATCGACCGGAAATTGATATATCAGAGGAATTGAATCCTGAATTGCAAAATTACTATCAAGGTTTGATTGGAGTTCTCAGGTGGATTTGTGAATTAGGAAGGCTTGACATTGTAATGCCAGTCTCGCTGATGTCAAGGTATTTGGCTCAAGCAAGAAAGGGACATCTGAACCAGTTGTTTCATATATTTGCGTATTTGAAAAAATACAACAGGGCGAAATTGGTTTTTGATGATACAGTACCAAGCATTGATGAGAGTAAATTCCAAAAATGTGACTGGTCTGAATTTTATCCTGGTGCCGCTGAAGTCATACCAGCAGATATGCCTGAACCTCTGGGAAAACATGTGACAATGAGTTGTTTTGTTGATGCCGATCATGCTGGATGCAAGGCAACAAGGAGATCTCATACTGGTGTTATTATCTTCATTAATAATGCACCAATTATTTGGTTTTCCAAAAGACAGACAACAGTTGAAACATCAACTTTTGGATCTGAAATCATCGCATTGAAAATTGCAATCGAATTGGTTGAAGGTCTAAGATACAAGTTGAGAATGATGGGTGTTCCAATTGATGGAAGCACCAATGTGTATTGTGATAATGATTCTGTTGTCACAAACGTTACACGACCTGAAAGCCCATGCAAGAAGAAACACAACAGCATTGCATACCACAAGGCTCGCGAATCTATTGCAGCAGGAATCATCAGAGTTGCAAAAGAACCAGGTTCAACAAATATTGCTGATTTGTTTACCAAGCTTATGAGTGGAGCTGTGTTCTGAGAACATTGTTCCCGATGCATGTGGTAAGTTTGTCTCATTTTGCATAAGGGTAAATAACCTTATTCTTAAGGTTACTTACCTGAGTGAATGATCGTCGGCGCTTCATGTGGATTGACTCTTAGCGAGAGTTTCCCCATCAGCTCACTCTTCGAAGAATTAACAACTCTAAAACGCTATCATGCCCTAAAATCTATGTACAACCTAGTACTAATTCTACACAATAAGGTACAATACTGTGATATTCCAATGAGAATATCACGGTGAATTATACGGTAATACAATAACACGAAAGACCAATCGAAGATGGTTTTGCGTGTGTTTTTGTGTCTTAATTACATGTGTTTTGTATGCTCGAAATTACACGATACGACGAGTAATTAACCTGCCGATCGTCAAAGACAATCGAACCGCAACAATGAAATGACTGTTCTACTCACTAAATCGATCGACCGTAAGGAAGATCGCGTATTGTTTTATTACTGTTACGACACACTTTCTTTACTACGGAAAGTCATAAGGGCAAATAACCTTATTCGTAAGGTTAAACCTGAGTGAATAATCGTCGGGGCTTTCATGTGGATTGCCTCTTAGTGGGAGTTTCCCCATCAGCTCACTCTTTGAAGAATTAACAACTCTAAAACACTATCATGCCCTAAATTTACGTACAACCTAGTACTAATTCCACATGATGAGATACGATTTACATGTGATATTCCAATGAGAATATCACGGCGATTTATATGGTAAAAGGCCGATCGAAGATGGCCGGTTTTTACGTGTGTTTTGTGTCTTAAGATTACGATCGATTAGTGTGGAAAATTACACGGTATTATGCCAAACAATCGATACGACGAAAGTAATTAACCTATCGTTCAACCAATCAAACGTGTGACTGTGATCATTCTTACTCACTAAATCAATCGACCGTAAGGCCGATTGCGTTGGCTTTTGTTTATTACTCCACGACACAGTTTTCTTAGTTTATCAGACCCACAGCACTCTACGAGCTGTGGCCAGCATCCTACAATGCTGAGGACCAAATGGCGTTTCCCGAGAAACGCAGTTGAGCTCAAAGACCAAACAAATCCGGATTAGCCTGATCAGCAACCGGCATCAACCCTCATCGATGTAAAAGGGGCAATTGCTTGCGGAGCCCTGGAACAGACCAACACCAGGGCGGCCTCCCTTGAAAGAAGAGGCCGAAGACACGAACCAAGATGGTAGGCTCCATCAGGTTTCGAGATCCAGCAACAAGCAAGGGAAAAGGGCTGGACGACTCATGCAAAAGAATCGCCCAGGTTGGCATCAGCTGAAAGGAATCAATATCCGAGAACACTGATCTTTCACTGAAAACAAGAATGACGTGAGCCAGAAGATTGAGCCTCGAGTATTCTATGGTGAAACAGATGGAACGAACAGATTGCAAGCAACTGCTCGCAAGAAAATCCAAAGATATGGAAACGAGAACACTAAATCTCGAAGATCCAGAAAAGAGAACACTAAATTCTCAGGAAACAAGACAATGAAGAGGATCATCGATCTTTCACCACAGAAATACAGAACGAGCAAATCTTGAGACCGGATAGAAAAGCTCACAATCTTAAATTGCAACAAAAGCAAAAGCTCACCCAAACCAGACCAAATAACCGGAACGAAAATTCGATCCGGATATACGAATACAAACAGATAAGCGAATCACACACAACAGTCACCAACGTTTAATATCCATCTCACATCCAATCCTTCGATTCGATTAAACTCTCTATCCACATACCACCTTCGATCAAACAATTCGGACGAATACTTCATCGAAACTTCCATCCAAACGCCCATCGAACATCGTCCCCGAATATTTCGAAACGGATACTTCGAAACGACCGTTTGATTACCCCATTAGAATATTTGAAATCTTGTCTCCACCATGGCTCGAACAAGAGCAAACTACGACTCCAATGACGAAGCAAACATGGACGTGGGACAGAATCCACCAGATTCAGATAACGAAGACGACCAAAGTCAAAAGGACATGGATTTAGAGGACGAGGAGGACAAATTTGATGAAAGAATCATGCGTGCAATGGAGAAGGCTATTTCTGATCCAGAAAAGAACTCAACTATGAAGAGAATCATTGACCAAGAAGTAAAGAAAAGGATCAGAGCATTTCAGGAAGCTGCAAGCAGGGGTAGGAATCCAGATGATGATAGCAGTGATGAAGGTGAAAACCAACAAGATGACGACCCAAGAACTGAACGGTACGAAAGGAGGTCATCCCAACCCAAAAAAAAATCAGGGGATTCAACAATGGAAGATTTCTGAATCCAGAAAAGCTCGCTTTCAGAAGCAGCTTGATGGATTTTGGTATCAACTATGAATCAGCTGAAGAAATTATGAGGGGAGGAATGTCTAATATTCGTGAAATTACAGACCTCAATAAGGAAAGCATCAAACCGTTCATGCATGGATTGAAATCAATCAGTCCAGACTGCCCTAATCCAAAAAGTATCCATTATGGTAACAGGCTATCATCGAGACTTCTGACATGGGCAAATTGGGCTTGCTATCAACCATTGATTGGAGTCAAGCCAAGTGCCATTGACTGGAACGCGAACCCAAATAATCTGGAACTGCAACAATCCAGGATCAAGATGATGGAATCAAGTGTAAAATCACAAGAAAAAGCAACTCCACCTGAGTTGAAGGATCTTACAAAATTCAGAGAATGGGAGGAAGGCTTTCGTCAAAACTTGAGATACAGGTTCAACTCTGAAGGTTTCCCATTCTTGTATGTCATAAGACCCCAAGAAAAAGAAGATGTTACTGATGAAGCCAGGTCTGGCACATTCGGACAAAGTCCATCGGATACCTATCCAACTTGGAGTGACTACAATGAAAGGTGTGGTGTTTTGTCAGGTCATCAGTATGATGAAGACAACAATGTCGCCTGGAGGTTGTTGTGTGATGCAACAAGAAAAGGGCCGGGTTGGGAATATGTGGCACATTTCCAAAATACTGAACTGAACTCAGGGCACGCGCAAAATGCGTTCATTTCACTCATACAACACGCTTACACTGATACCAATATCACTATGGTTCTGAACAAAACCTACCAGGAAATGAAAGAATCACATTACACCGGTGACCATAAGAATTATGATTGGAACAAGCACAAGAGGAATTGGACTGCTTTCCATGGAACGATTCTGAGATTTGAAAATAACCACAATGAAAGGGGATTTGTTTGGGACTTTATCAATTCCATCAGTGATGAGAGACTTGACGCTGCCAAAGCCGACGCGATTGATTAGAGCAAAGACTATTGGGACAACTTCAACAAATGCTTGATTTTATTCACCAATCGGCTTGGATTGAAGAAGCTTGCAAATGGAAAGCATAAAAGAGGTTCCAGAAGTGTATATTCGGTAGGCACATCAAGCAACAAAAAGCAGAAAACAACTGGGACATTCACATGGACAGTTGAGAACAAGACCTATCCAACAAGCGTTTATAAAACAATGTCAAAAGAACAGCGTCAGGAACTTTACCAGATGAGACAGGCAAGTAAGAAGAAGAGGGCTCTCAAGGCTGCTGAGACCAAAAAGGCGAAGGAAGCTGAAAAGGAAGGTGCCGGTGACAGCTTTGGCTCAAAATCTAAGAAATGACATCATAACCGGACACTAGAAAACAAATGTTTAAAAATGGTGAGCCGGTCATTATATAAGATGAATATTCCACTAGATTTTGATGATGGTGAAAATGAAGAAGGATACTGTGAGTTAGACTCACATACCGACACCACGGCAGCTGGAAGCAACATGATGTTGCTTAATCCTGATCAGATCACAACACACGTTGATGTTGCCCCCTTTTCTGAAGAGTACAAGCCAATAAAAAGGATCCCAATTGGAAGTTGCGCAACTGCTTGGACAAGTCCAACATCAGGTCAAGTCTACATTATTGTGTTCCATCAAGCACTGTACTTTGGAAACAAGTTGAAGAACAGCTTGATATGCCCAAATCAAGTGAGGGACTGCACTTTCAATTCTGTTGAAGAGATACCTCGTCAGTTTGACCCCAGATCCAAGCATGGAATTACAATCCAAACCCCAATGGAAGATGATGACCCCAAGAAAGTTTTTATCAAACTGAGTATGAGAAATGTGATTTCATACTTTCCAACAAGGAAGCCAACAAGATTGGAGCTTGATGAATGTCAACATTTGATCGCAACAAATGACACCCCATGGGACCCTCATTCACTGAAATTCAGGATGGCTGAGTTAGCAATTGACAATGGTGATCCAATTTCAGGGGACCAATTCAGCGTTCAAGCCATGTCAACTGAAGATGCAAGTTCAGTTGTAACAGAACCCACAAGTATTGTCACAGACATGTTCTCCAAGACTAGCATAGAGCCCAAGCATCCAAATCTCATGCAGCAATGCAAGCTGATGAGATTGCACCAGATATCAACCAGAAGAATGCTTACTGAATGCCAAAAAGTAACAGATGGTAATATTTCTCACAGGATTTCGTCAGTGACCACAAAGTTTCAAGATGCAAATATTTCAAGCGCGCAAAGGAAAGACCAGTTTTTGTTTGATGACACAGAATTTGACTTCACAGAAGCTCCTGAGGATGAATCAAAACAAATCCCTAGCTTGCAAGAAATTGACAATACACTTGAAAGGAGATCACTTGATAGAAGAAATCAATGGGGACCATCAGTGACAACTATTGAAGGTCCAAACAAAGTGGATTGCGAACGCCTAGCCAAGACTTGGAATATCAGTTTCAAAAAGGCAGAACAGACATTGAAGGTCACTAGGTACTCAGAAAGCCCTGAGAAATTTGCAACTACCTTTGATGAAGCGTCTGCCAACACCGCGTTAGAAACAAGAGAGTCGCTCAGGGAGCCTGGTATACTGATACCTGGCATGCAAAAACCACAAGCATTATGAGACAAGAAAAATGTGCTCAGGTCTTCACAAATGGGAATGGGTTTGAAGTATTCATACCAATACAAAACAAGTCACAAGCTTATCAAGGATTGAAAATATTCATCCATGAAGTTGGAATCCCTGAACACTTGATTTCTGACGGTGCTCCAGAACAAGGCTCGCCAAGGGCCTACAAGACGCACTGGAATTCAATTGTGAAACGCAACCATATACACCAAACATTCATCCAACCACATTGCCCTTTCCAAAATCGAGCAGAGCAAGCGATAGGGCATCTTGGTAGTGCAATCACAACCAAGACAGCAAAGAAGAAGTCACTGCGGAGATTATGGTCATTTTGTGGTGAACTATGTGCTAATATCAGGCAGAGAACTGCATCGAGCAACCCAACCCTAACCCTAACTTTCCATGTGGATTGCCTCTTAGCGGGTGTTTCCCCATCAGCTCACTCTTTGAAGAATTAACAACATTAAAACACTATCATGCCCTAAATCTACGTACATTCTAGTACTAATTCTACATGATAAGATACAATTACATGTGATATTCCAATATTCCAATGAGAATATCACGGTGAATTATACGGTAAAAGGCCGATCGAAGATGGCCGGTTTTCGTGTGTTTTGTGTCTTAAGATTACGTGTGTTTTGTATGCTAAAATTACACGATGACGACGAGTAATTGACCTGTCGATCGGCAAAGACGATCGAACTGTGACAATGATTGTTCTACTCACTAAACCAATCGACCGTAAGGACGATTGCATTTGCTTTTGTTACGACACACTTTCTTCAAGGGGGTCTTAAAAGAAAAAGAAGGGTGCAATCAACCCCATAACAAATTGAACTAAATCCACCCCTCTTTCTAAAAAAGAATAAGTATTTAAATGAACCACAAATACTCTCTTGTGTACCATTTGGACACACAAACCACAACATTTTCTGCAGTTTGAGTGCCAATGCTGCTCACACTATGCATCAGATGAGTTGTGCAGACATTATTCATGGTCTTGACCTGACACTTTGGTGGGAGTAATCACCTAATCAGTCAGTTTAGGCGCTGGATTTGCACCAAAAATACATTCTTGAGTGCCATTTGTAGAGACAAACCACAACATTTTCTCTATTGTGTGTGTAAATATTGTTCCCAACATGCATCGAATGAGTTATGCAAACATTATTCATGGTCTTGACCTGATACTTTGGGAGTTATCACCTAATAAGTCAGTTTGGGCACTTGATTTGCACCAAAAATACTCTCTTGTGTGCCGTTTGGTGACACTTACCACATCAAATTCTGCACTGTGAGTGGCAATGCTGTTCAGACTATACATCAGATGAGTCGCGCAGACATTGTTCATGGTCTTGACTTGATACATTTGGAGACATTACCAAAGCAAACATTCTGGGACTTTGTGTTGTCGGCGAAAAATACGGACAGTTGTTGGCATCAAATTCGATCGAAAAAGCCGACAAAACGAACGAAACGACGACCGAGGTGCGGGAAGACGATACGAGATACAAATATTCCAAAGACCGAAGCTTAGAATCAAACGCACCTCCACTACTTGGAAATCCTTAAGTGGTAAAAACGATATCACCTAAGGTTACAAAAAAAAGGATAATCGGTTAGAAACAAGAAATATCCAAAGACCTGAACAGTAAGTAAACACTTGGAACCCATAAGTATATTCAAAAGAATATACTTGATATCCCGTGAGGAAATTACTTATTGCAATCAAGAAAATCAATACCGATTCCAGATGGGCCTACTCATATCCAGCACATATACCACGAATAAGCATACGCCCCACCAAACAGAATACCTAACCCCACAATGACCGATACCATTGAATGACTGATACAGTAAGACCGACACGACACTAATACAGCAACAGCAACAGAATCGGTACAATGGTAAAGAAGACAGTAACAAATAACCGGGGAAGATCTCTACCATGTAAAATACAGAGAGCCCCGACACAGTGAAATACACAGTAAAAATAAGAGCGTCTCTCTGAGCTCACATCTCTTTAAATTTAAAATATTCGTTATACCTATCCGGTCGATTTTTAGAGTAACAACAGGTTATAGAGCCCTTATAACTTACACTTGTGTCCCGCAAGAGCACCAGTGTTTACCTTAAGCTACCTATCTCCGGCCGTTCAGCACCTCCACTGTCGGTTACATCCAGAGGAAATTCTGTGCTTAGCTCCCTGTGCGGCACATTCTCGGCCTCCCCACGTCTCATTCTTTCTCTCTTTTCTTTTTCCCCTGCTCGCGGATCAAGGGGTGTAATACCGATCCTTCTACAGGCATCTTCTTTTGTAATCCACGACCAATACCGGTCAATACAAGAACCACACCGACGATTGATTCTCCGACGAACGTTCCGGACATCTGTGACCGGCGGCCACGGTTAATTATCGGTATCATCCACGCCAATCGATCGCTTCTCCGACGATCGTCCGGTTAATTACCATCGACGCCGAGTGTTTTCTCCAACCAAACACAAAACCGCCGACATTGACGACGACGACGCCGACGTTAACGACGACGATTCGCTGACATCAACATTGCCGCCCGGCCCGTAACATTCCATCACCATCGCCGTTGTAACAACGATTAATCGCCGGTTAACAACAAACGGATTAAACCATGCCAACTCCATTCGACTGGACTCCAATCTTTAGAATCGAATTTCGATTCTCAAGTGTGTTTGAAGTCGATCGAACGAGCGCGCGCGAATGCACGAATGAGACACGAGTGAATGAATGAGACACGAATGAGACGCGAATGCACGAATGAGACACGAGTGAATGAATGAGACACGAATGAGACGCGAGTGAATGAATGAGACGCGAATGAGTCTCGGGACCGATCGTACGAGTCATATTGCTTCTGCAGGAATGGACTAACATGATTGGAGATGGGAATGGAAGTGGGAATGAGAATTTACCACTTACCGATTCCGGTTCTCCTTCTTACTAAAAATAGGGCCTTATGTACCGGACATACAGGGCGCAAGGTAATCTATACAGCCCATTGGTACAAAGGACACGTGCAGCATCGAAGTATTAGCGGGTCGATGCCGATTATTAGTGATTTAGTGTGTGCATTGGAGTATTAGCAGTCCGATGCACCAATATGGTGATCTTAGTAAAAGAGCAATTTTTCTGCTCACAATTTCAAGTAACAATTTCATGTAATAACCAAACAAGTTAAACTACCAAATACCGACTGTTCACCTCCATATTTTCAGAGCCCTCCAAACATTCTTCGAAGAATTACGGAGCGCTCCCGAGGATCGGAACTTGGTCGAAGAAGGAAGCGAATTTTCTTATTTTGCAGCAGGCTGGCCAAACATCGGGGCCAGCGACCTTTCTACAGCAGGCTGACTAATCATCCAAGTCAGCAATTCGTTACTTTTCATCCGCACGCCTTCAGCGGAACTTTCTACGGTTACTTTTCATCCGCACCTTCTTCAGCGGACGGCTGGCCACCATTGGAGTCAGCGCCTTACTACGTTTCTCTTTCTCCGCGCATTGTTACCGGAAGAATATTTCTTTGTCCACCGAGTTTGGACCACCGAGCAAGCGACATTTTCATTAAGCAGGATTGGTATCGACGCACCAGAATCGATTGGGCCAATTACATATTTTTTCTTTCTGTCGGAATAGGAGTACGACATTTTACAAGGAGCCGATTATTTGCCACACCAGAAGCGATAGGACCGATTTTACAAGGAGCCGATTATTCGACACACCAGAATCGATAGGGCCGAACATTGTCAACAACAACAGCAGGATTGGTATCGCCACACCAGAAGCGATTGGGCCAATTACACACATATTTTTTGTCGGAATAGGAGTACGACAATTTACGGGCACACATCGGACACCCAATTTGCAGACTACAGCAATCTACTTACGTTTGAATCTATTTGCGAAATACGTATCAGAAATACACACCGATTTGCGGAATCAGAAATACGACAATTTACTTACGTCAACCGGAATACGACAATTTACTTACGTCGGACGAAACACGACAATTTACTTTGAGCAGCTGAATGGAGGAGGATCAACCAACCCGGCACCAAGAAATAGAGATCGCCTTTTCTGAAGAATCACCATCAGAAGAGAGCAGTGTACTGTCAAGTTCAGAGAGTAGCAGCACAAGCATTGGAAGCGCAAGCAGCAGCGTCCACACCAAGGATCCAAACACGACAAAGTACAAATACAAGATGGTGGAGTATACGGATAGTCAAGTGCCCACATTGGCAAAGGGGGATGAGAAGAAATTCGAGCGTTGGTACATCCAGTTTGAAGCATTTGCAGATAACAAGAAGTACCGTGACATGTTATCGACCAAGCCACACAAGGACCTACCTCCCGAAGGAGAGCTTACGCCCCGGGAGGATATGAGTACTGCACAGAAGAAGGCCTACCGGTACCACAACAAAGCACTGAATGATTTGTACAGGGCCTTTGCCGACAACAGGACAGCCCTCGCCATCATGGAGAAGTCCAAGATCGATAGGGGGGGTACAGCCGAACAGAATGCAAAGCTCAGGAAACAGTGGCCCCGAGGGAGAGTACACCGCGTGATTGAGGAGCTCATGAGGGAATACAGAATAATGAACCAGTCCCGCGACCAACAACAATTGGACATTGACCTAAGGAGTCTAAAGTTGACCATTGGCGCCTCTCCACAGGATTTGGTTGACGACATCTACGACTTGCAAAGGCAATACCAATACAAATCCGTTCAACCCACTATGGCACAACTTATTGTGGCCTACAAAAATGCCCTACCGGCCTACCTACTGATGCAGCTTACACCCTTCATTGATTTGCTGCAAGCGAATGGAATCGCCGAATTGGAGTTTTGGGGATCACTCAATGTTCAAGCCAAAAGTTTATATGAATCAGCTCGGCGTATCCAAAGCCGGGGAGGTAAAGGCAAGGAAATGAGTTTGTTTGGTGCTGAAATGACCAATTTTGCTGATCCCAGAGACAAGTGGTCCACCAATGCAGTTTGTTATTGGTGCAAAGAACAAGGTCATAAACCGTACAACTGTCCCAAACGTGCGGCAGGTCACACACGTGCCGATGATGATGGCAACAACAACGGCCACAATGGCAACAACGGCAGCCGCAACAACAACAACAATCGGAACAGCAACAACGGCAACAATGGCAACCGTGGCAACGGCAATGGCAACGACAATGGCAACAGCAATGGCAACGGCAATCGAAACAACAGGAATGGCTCCAGGGGCCGACGTCGCAAGTGTGGACTTTGTGGTGGCAATCATGGAACATCTGTTTGTTTTGAAGACAAGAAGAATGCGTCCAGACGCCCAAACGGTTGGAAATCCAAGTTGAAGGATGTACAGGGAGCGACAATTGACTATGACTTCTGTCTCTCGGCAATGCAAACCTCTACCACTTCACTCCAACTACTCAATGCCCAGAAGCGGGCCACCAAAGGAGAGGTTGTGCCCGAAGGATTTGATCTACTGTATGATGACAATGTTTTTGTTTTTGATACAGGCGCCACCAGCCACAGTTCAAACAGTCTCCGGTGCGCCACCAATTTGCGAGCTAGTGGTGCCACCATTACTACCCAAAGCGGCGATGAGCTGAAAGGATGCCAAGTTGGGGATATTCCCTGTCAGAAGATTGATAAGGATGGAAACAAGGAGTTTCAGACATTGTTGCAGGGTGTGAATTTCAATCCAAACTTTGCATTCAACCTGTTCTCGGCCAACCTGGCTTTGCAGAATGGTTGGATAGCCACCGGCAGTGACAAGACTGGGTGGTCACTCAAGAAAGGGAATCTCCAAGTGAATTTTGATATTCAGATCCCCACCTACACGAGCTGTGTGTGGGTTGGCTATTTTGATCGGATTGCACACCCCACAGACAACATTGAAATCAATGCAGCAACTGCTACCACCACTACAGATGACGGGACCAAGATGAACATCAACAAAGCCCATCGGCTCCTGGGACACATGAATGAGATCAAGACACGCCGCACAGCTGAAACACTTGGCTGGACCATCACGCGTGGCCCGATGCTTCCTTGTGAAGATTGTGCCAAAGCAAAAGCAAAAAGGAAAGTGATTCCCACGGATAGCGAGCATGTTGCTGCTACCAAACCTGGAGAAAGACTCTTTGTGGATATGTCCTCAGTCAAGGCACCCAAAGCTGCCAAAACCAACAAGCTGACAGCCCCATTTATTACCAAGCCCCATTTTCGGATGATTGTTGACGAATATTCCACATGCCGGTTTGTCAATTTCTTTGCCACCAAGGATGGCATGGTTGAACCCACTTGCGAGTTGTTCAACCAATGGAGGTCCAAAGGACACCAGCTAAAGCAAATTCGCTGTGATAAGGCTGGTGAAAATACAGCACTTGAAGCTCGCCTGGCCTCAGCAGATTGGAAATTTTCTTGCAAGTTCGAGTATACCTCAGTGGATACCCCACAGCAGAATAGCTTGGTCGAAACGGCAATATACAGATCAGTCTGTCGCGCCATGGCTCTTTGCTCTCAAGCCAACGTCCCTAGGGAGTACCGTTTCAGATTTTTCCCCTTGGCAATGCGTTGTGGTGTACAGTTGGACTGGTTGGAGGCTGTCACTGTGAATGACAATACTATGCCCAAGATCCAACATTTCTCTGGCAAAGTCCCCGCTTTCAGCGCCCACCTCAGAACCTTTGGTGAGGCTGGAGTCGTCCGTGTCAAGCGGTCCACAAGTCCAAAACTCAATTATCGCGGGAACCCAGCTTTCTTTGCTGGATATTGTACTGACCGGCCTGGCGATTGCTATGTGATGTACGATCCCTTGAAGAACACTTTTACAACTACTCGTGATATCTATTGGTTGAAGAGAATGTATTTTCCACCCACTGCTCCCAAGGGTGAAGCTCTTAATTTTCATGCTGATTTCCTTGAAGACGGGCATATGGATCTCCCGATCAATGCCACGCCTCCTCCCCAACCTGTCTCCATTTTACGCACCACCACCAGACGAGTGCAGTTTCAGGATGCAAGTGGGGGAGACACAGCACCTGCAATTCCCTTCCAACCTGAATCTGAATCTGAACCTGAACCCGCCACAGAGGACCCTGCCTTCGATAGTCACGATGAATATGACTACTACTCCGATGATATTGAAGAAACCAAGATTGAATATGAAAGCGAGGAGGACTACGACAGCAATGACGACACTGAAGCAGCGGATCCACATGTTGTAACAACCACAAGGTATGGCCGTGTTGTGAGAAACTCTCATCTCAATCCTGATGTACGGTATGGAGATATGGCAAGTTATGCAGCTCAATTCACCAACGCTGAAATCCAGTTCCACAAGGCAATGACTTCACTGAAAGAATTCAATCTTCTATCATTCTCTATTCCATCTCCGGAAGGCGCCATGAGTGAACTCAGTCTAGTTGGCGCGGCGGGGAGTGCTTTTGACAACACCAAGGAGCTAAAGACCATGAACTACAAGCAATCTATGGCCAGTCCAATGCGCGACAAATTTACAGAGGGCGTTGATGCTGAACACGAGAAGATGGTCAAGTATGGAGTTTTTGAAGAGATTGACGAAGCCAATATCCCACCAGGCACCAAAATCATGGATACCACTTGGGCCAACAAGATGAAACCCGATGGCACAGTAAGATGCAGGAATGCCATCCGAGGATTCAAACAGCTAGATGGCGAGCACTATGATGGCCAAGACAAGTCTTCACCTGTTGTCAGTGATATCTCAATCCGAATTGCAATGATACTGATGGTCATGGCAAATTTTATGGCCTACATCGTGGATGTGGAAGGCGCTTTTCTGAATGGCAAATTTCAGAATGGAGAGAAGATTTTCACCAAGATTCCAGAAGGCTATCAGAAATTCTATCCATCATATGTACTCCTCCAATTGCAGAAAACACTTTATGGGACAATTCAAGCTGCCATACAATTCTGGAGAGAAGCGCGACGGGCAATGCATACCATGAAGATGGAAAGATGCAAGGCTGACCCCTGTCTATTTTTCAAGTGGATCAACAACAAACTCCTTCTGATGTTACTATGGGTCGACGATTTTTGCATCATGGGTGAAGCAGCAGAAGTTTTGAAGCACAAGGAGCAACTCAAGTCCCTATTTGAATGCAAGGATGTTGGAGAGATGGATGAGTATGTTGGATGCCACATTGAGCGGGACAAGAAGAACAGGACACTCCGAATGACCCAACCGGTCAAGATCAAGAGATTTGTCGATGAATTCGAGCTTGATGAATGCAGAGGCAATCCCACCACTCCAGCAGAACCAGGATCAGTGCTGAAGAAAGAAGGTGAAGGACCAACCGATACTGTTCTCACCAAGGAAGCCCAAACCAAATACAGGTCCGGAACAGCCATCCTTTTGCACATGATGAGATGGTCAAGAATTGAAACGCAGAATGCTGTCCGGGAGCTGTCTAGGTTCATGATTGAAGCAAGGAAGTCCCACATGAAGGCACTGAAGCGAGTGATGAAGTATTGTGCTGGAACACCCAAGCGAGGTCTCACATTAGCCCCTAATGCAGTGTGGGATGGTACCAAGGACTTTGTTTTTGAGCTGATTGGATTCAGCGACTCGGAGTATGCAAAAGATGAATCTCGACACAGTGTCAACGGCTGGTCGACTTGGCTCAATGGCGCCAATGTCACAGCAAGGTCTAGAATGATGCCAATCATTGCCCTGTCAGTTATGGAAGCCGAACTGTATGCAGCTGTTTTATGTGTCCAGGACATGCTGTACATTTGGAGAGTCATGATGTGTCTCGGATTGCAAATCAAGCTACCCATGGTGATATATGTGGACAACAAGGGTGCGGTTGATTTCTGCAACAATTGGTCCATAGCAGGTCGCACCAGGCACATTGAAGTGAAACAGTATTTCCTACGAGAGCTAAAGGAAATGGGAATCATCAAGGTGATGTGGAAGACAGGCGATGAAATGACAAGTGACCTCTTTACCAAGAATCTTACTGGAATCCTATTTGAAAAGCATGGCTCCAAATTCAATGGAAAAGATGAGTACTCCACGAAGGTCAAGATCAACAAGGATACAAGCTTCTCGGCTGTAGACTCCAAGGCAGAAGAAGCACACGAAGCCTACAGCGATTTCTGGAGTAGTATCATCGATCGAGTCCATCTACTATCCTTTGAAGCAGGGGAGTGTGTTTGAAGTCGATCGAACGAGCGCGCGCGAATGCACGAATGAGACACGAGTGAATGAATGAGACACGAATGAGACGCGAATGCACGAATGAGACACGAGTGAATGAATGAGACACGAATGAGACGCGAGTGAATGAATGAGACGCGAATGAGTCTCGGGACCGATCGTACGAGTCATATTGCTTCTGCAGGAATGGACTAACATGATTGGAGATGGGAATGGAAGTGGGAATGAGAATTTACCACTTACCGATTCCGGTTCTCCTTCTTACTAAAAATAGGGCCTTATGTACCGGACATACAGGGCGCAAGGTAATCTATACAGCCCATTGGTACAAAGGACACGTGCAGCATCGAAGTATTAGCGGGTCGATGCCGATTATTAGTGATTTAGTGTGTGCATTGGAGTATTAGCAGTCCGATGCACCAATATGGTGATCTTAGTAAAAGAGCAATTTTTCTGCTCACAATTTCAAGTAACAATTTCATGTAATAACCAAACAAGTTAAACTACCAAATACCGACTGTTCACCTCCATATTTTCAGAGCCCTCCAAACAAAGTGGTAACAACCCAACTGCAGCCACGGCCCTCAACAAAGCCTACTCTGAAATCATAGGCAAAGATGAACTCTCAGAATTCTTTGTAACCCGAGAAGATGAAGACGAAGAAGGACCCCTAGAAATAGCACCGGATCCACAACTTCACATCCTAAATTGCATTGCCAGAGCCATTGCTATCAACCTGATAGACCCACCACCGGACAAGATTACCAAAGGCCACATTGCAAATCTCCTCAGCAAATGTGTTATCAAGCATGTCAGAAACAACGGATCCACCAAGCGATTGCGATACAAGAAAGAATTTGATGCAGCTGCAAAACACGCAATTCGAACCAACACCGATGAGGAACCTACAGTTGTAATTGAACTCACCATTACACATTGGCGATTCACAAAAAAATGGAGTTCTGATCTATTCATGGAAGCATACACTGGTGAGTCACCACCAAATAATGACGTCGACGATGCCGATGCCAATGCAAATGACGCCAACGATGGAGGAATTCCAGCAACAACACCTCAAGCAAGGATCTATGATGAAAAGATGATGGAACTCCTAGAAGGTCAACGCGCCCTCCTTGACAAACTGTTCAAACGTGCCATCAGCAACAACGGGCCATCAGCAACAACAGCAACAATGCCAGCGCCAGCCACCAAGCGCCACTCGACTTACCATGGAATCCAGCAACCTTACCACCACCTGTCAAAGAGCGATACTACAGGAGAGATGACTTCCTCACCAGAGATGATATGAAAGACTTCCCAATCACCTACACCGACTCATCGGGAAATGAAACAATTGTCAGGCAAAACTACTACCTACACAATCTAGGCAGTAGGAGAAATGACCAACGCCTGATCACCAGAAGTGGTGACTGTTTTGACCTAACCAGAGCTTCTGACAAGTCCAAGGAAGCAGCTAGAGACAAACTATTTCTCTTGGGATTCCCACAACTAAAGGATGACACCCACCCTCAGGTCAGAAAGTGGTACAGAGAGATTACTGCACATGCACAGCAGCATCATATTTATATCCACCCGTACTACCTCTACAGACGCGAAGCTGACCACCTTAGGGGATTTACAATTGGTGATGGTCTACCACATGACCTACCTGCAAGATATGAATTGGCAATTCACGAATGGGGTAACCTCATCTACACTGCACTCAGAACTGATAAGATCATCCCTGACTCATGTGATAGAATGAAGTCCACAATTCAAAGCTTTGAAGGGGGACAAGGTTATGAAGCTCTGTACACAGTCATTGCTCAGACACATCCCAACTCAAAGAGACAATCCAATGCAGCCAGAATGGTACGGAATCCTCCCAATCAAGAAGCAAATGAATCACTTGAAGAATACTACTTCCGGTACAAGGATTACTTGCGACTTAGAGTCTTCCTCCAAAATCAACCCGGCACCATGAGCTCAACAGAAGAAGTTAGCAATCTCATAGCAGGAACCACCCTCTGTCATGAACTATTTGAGAAAACAGAAGATGAACGCGACTCAGATGACCAATTCAAACGAGACAAATACAAAGCAGGCAGGCTACTACAAACCCTGCAAACATATGAGCAAGAGATAAAGGCTGAGAAGAAGTACAAGGACAAGCTTTCCAAACCAAGTCTGTCCAAGCAACTGACCGTCACAGGCAACAGACCAGGTCCCCGTCGCAATGATAGGTTGTTTCAAAAGCGTGCTGGCACCAATACTGTTAGAACGCCTTCTACCTTGACTTCTCACTCAATCAGCCTGATTGATTCACTTGGATACCCTGAGATGAATGAGGAATCTGATAATCCCTTCCTCCATCAAGCATACTGCAATGCCATCACGGCATTCGACAAAGAGCCTAGTCTGTTTGACACCTCCAGGCAGTGTATTGTCTGTCATACCTCTGGGCATAACTTTGACAACTGTCCTGCACTGCAAGATGTTGAGTCACTTAGGAAACATAGGATTGCCACCGCCGTTTATATCAGCAAAAACATGAGGGAAACCAAAAAGCTCTTGGATTCTACCCAACGTATCTCTCAAATCCACATAAGAGATGAAGATCAAGATGAGGTCTCACCTGATGATGCAGTAGAAGACCAAAATTTTTGCAACGGCCAAGAATAGAAAGTCTTTCTTGCAGCCACCATACGACACCACCTCAAGATGACCCTCAAGGATTTGACGACGACGCAGCCCACCAAGTGAAAAGCTTTTGCCCTTCCTTGGACTCCAGCAGTGTCAGCTCATACGAATCTGTCACGATTGGTGCTGTCAATCTTCTTCCTAGGGATAGCCTCCAGCCGTCAATCCCAATTGATGTCTACTGTGATATGGAATCACTTGAGGTTACAGCTCATACATTGGAATCACACCTGGGAATCAATGGAGATCCGAACTTTGACAGAGACAACCCCACATCAGTAGTTGATACCCACAATGTGCAATTCCTGGTCCCATCAGACCCTATTGCGGCTACAGCCCATTTTCAATATGGCGTCAGAGCCCAGATTGACACGGGCGCCAAGGTTTCCTGCACAAATCTCAAGCATATCCTGCACAGTTACAAACCTTACAACAAGCTGAGGAAATGTCCTGTCAGGCTCACAGCAGCAATAGGAGGAAAAGCAGCCACCTGTATTCCTGAAGGGTCAGGTTATGTTCACATACCAGCCCCCAATCCTGTAGGGTACATTAGAGTCTTCTTCTACTATTCTCCCTCGCTGTCAACAACATTGCTGAGTGAGAATGACCTTTGTGGAATGACACCTCACGTGAGAAATCAGTTCAGTGGACAGTCTATCCACAAAGTCTTCAATGACGACCATGACTCCTCTGTTCAACATAATGGAAACCTCACCATTATCTGTCATCACAAGCAGAGCACCGCCAAAAGTATTGTCCTACATGGAAGTATCATTGATGCTCAGTGCTACACACATCCAGTACTCATCCCAGATATTGATCTTACATCCCCATATGCCAATTGTGCAACGTCCTCAGCATATGCCTTAGCGACTGACATGCAGTTCAAGAAAGCTTGTGAACTGGCATCAAACGAAGCCATTAGTCGCTACAGATATGATGTGTACACAAACCTTGTCACACTGCAAAAACGCACAGAAGCAGCTCAAGCTCGGTCTGACACCAGTGACGTGCCACCTTTTGATGCTAAATTGTTCTTCACCAAGATTGTGGACAAAAATATCCCCATCCAAGCCATCAAAACCAAGACATCGAAACTTCTGTGGCACCAAAGATTAGGACACCCATGCGATGCCTTTCTGTATTAAGCTCATAAGCACATTCTTGGAGTACCAAAGTTCACGCGCCAGACAAGTATTCTTGATCAATGCCCAACTTGCATACAATGTAAGAAAACTAAAACACCTGCTGGCTCACATTCCACAAGAAAGGCTACACAACCTTTTCAAGGTTTATCTATTGACTTTGCATTCTCTGGCGCCAGATCCTCCAACAGCAAACGCAAGCGTGACTATGAAGGCATTCATGGCGAGACAGCTTGGATTCTCATCACAGATCACTATACTGGTATGAAATATGGTGATACCCGAATCTCCAAAGGAGCACCTCTCCATTGGTTGGAACATTTCTTCTCACAGCACAACCCAACTTGTGCCAACAAGTATATCAGCGTTGATCAAGGTGGTGAACTCTACCACAACCCTGACATCCGCAACCTCTTCTCTGCCTTTGGGTACTCAATTTTCCCAACTGGTGCTGATGCTTCGCACCAGAATGGTACAGTCGAAAGAGCTCACCGGACTCTTGCTAACTCAATGAGGACCATGCTCAGTGGTGCAAATTTGCCCATCAAATTCTGGCCCTTTGCTTTTTATCATGCCCTTCGGTCGTCCAATGCCTTCCCTGAAGGCCATCAGCAGCATTCACCCTTAGAATTGGCAACTGGCCATAAGGAAAATCTTGCTGACTTCCACACCTTTGGCTGCAGGGTTTGGGTGCGCCCTCCAGGGAAGAAATTAATCAAGCTCAAACCCAATGCGAGAAAAGGCATATTTCTTGGTTTTGTCCCATACACTACCAGAAACATCCTCTGGTATGATACTGAAACACACCAAGTCAAGATCGCCACTCATGTCAGGTTTGATGAAGGGATGAATGACTTACCCCTTGCAGATCTTCCAACCAATGTCAAGCACCTGCTACGGACCGATGATAACATTCCTCTTCCAGCCGAACCAAATGAGGTGTCCTCCAGTGATTTTCAATTCTCCATCTCCCCATTTGCAGATCTCACAAATCTCCAGCTCACTGTCTCCAGTACTTGTGCTGATCAAGCCTTTGGTCTTCGATATGCAAATGATTCCCTTCTTGGCAGAGCATACGTCACCGATATCCTTCCCAAAAGCCCTGCCTCCAAACTTTTCTCCTCGCATAAGAAATCTCTCTCCCAGCTCCGAGGCGCTTATATTGTATCTATCAATCACAACCGTGTGTTCATATTAAATTCCTTTCGTGACCAGAAGTACCAAAGTTACCAAAGGGTAGATTTCCTATGCGCATGAATCAATGAGTCCTGTATTCATCTAAATAATCGATTCCCACGGCATATCGGTTCCCACGGCGCATCGATTCCCACCGCGCATCAACGGTGAGCAATCCCTGTCTTACGATATTGCCATTGTTCTTCGGTGAGCAAACTCTGATTTCATAAAATATCACACGAGCTACGGGAGCAATTCCTGACCTTAATGATAAACATTTCATGGAGTCTTCCTAACGGAACAAGAGAAGAAAACCGTTGGCATGTGATTCTCACACAATACATATACATGCATACAAATATATATGGTCAACGACTAATACATGTACGGAAATAATCAGCGAGTAATCCCAGCACTACGCAACAGCAGTTGCAACGTATTCATCTCAATAAAAGAGATATCTTGCATTTCGGCAAGATTTCACTTTATCTCATACTTTTAACATTCAACTGATTTATATCCCAAAATTCACACTAGTTGCTACCAACTACCTGTAATCTACATACTAAGGTCTGTCTCGCTGCAATCTGAATAAGTCACAGCAAGAGGAGATCTGGCGTTTCCCTAGTCTCGCCTGTAGTCCGATTATCCGTTGCCGAAAGTATCCAACCACAATTGTCACGGGTAGAGTACAATCGTTCGTCTACTAACACACTAACACAGCGTTGCTGTTTGTCAGAAGCCCTTGAATCAGACTCTCAACGAATCGGATTCAGAAGGAAAATAATAGATTAACAGTCGCAAGCTCTAGGAAGGCTTGCACACAAGAAGGAACAGGAACGGAATTGAACATAATCCCTACGCTGGCATATGCACGTCGCACATCGCACAAGAAGCAGTTCCCATTCTCAGTTACCACGCAATTCTTTCCAAGGCTCCGAACCACCACAGATGCCGAACATACCGTTAATGCCCGACAATGCACTCGGAGGCGAAGAGAAGAATGACGCCGAAGTCACCACTATCGAACGCTTTCCCAGCTTCGATGCTGATATGAGAAAGATACTCATATCATTACTCAACGTAACAAGTGAGATTACTAGCAAGTTGTGCCTAGCTCTCAAAGAAGGCGGATTATGCGAGTGGAAGTCGTTCCTCGACGCACTTATCGAACCGGATTTTGCACGCGAACTTACCTATATGGAGCAAGGATTGGCAATGCATATCCCTCGATCCATCCAAAGGAGCATAGAAGCACTTGCGGATTTCGCTATCGACCTACAAGAAGAAGGTGTCGACCTAGGAGAAGACGAGAAGAACTGGAAAGATGTAAAGTCATATACATACAGGGAATTCCAGGCATTCCGCGGAGAGCGTGCCCAACGCTTACGTAACGAATCTGCTCTGAACCCACCACCTCCTCCGGCGGGAAGTAACAAAAAGTCTCCTCAGCAGGTAAAGTACGAATCATGGTGCCGAAAAGCACGAGATGAAAAGTCCTTTACACCCCTCACGAATGACTCGAGATTCGAACACTGGCTCGTCGGTTTCAAAGCTAAACTCGAGGCATACGACATCGATACAGAGACATTCCTCGATGAAACTTGGCCTCCAGCTACGCTTCTGGGTTACACCCGTGATCTCTACGTCAAACAATGTGCCTTCTTCTGGGTACTAATGTTGGAAGTCTTCAAGAGTGACCTTTCTGCATCATGTGTACACAGTCATTCTACCACTCGTGATGGACGCAAGGCCTACTTCGACTTCGTAAACCTTCATAGCCAATCAAAAGCAAAGGTATACGACAACTCGACTCAACTACAAGCGTTGCTCAAGTTGAACCTCAACAATTGGAAGGAATCCAAAGTGAAATTCATCACACATTGGTTTGATGAATTAAATCACCTCAACAAGCTCCGTCCTCCCAACAAGCCCCTCGAGTACCATACTGTAAAATCAGCATTGTGTCAGGCATGCTATTCCAGTTTCCAGCTAAGCGAACAGTTTGCCAAAGTCAAGGATCCAGGTGGGACGAATAGCACCGTAACGGATGCAGTTGCCGAAGCCGCTGCTATCCACGATCTTAAAATCACGCTTTTACTCGAAGCAACTCGACTTGATTCCCAGTCTGCGATGTCTGCTCCTCGGTCGACCGTACGTGCACACGTTCATGATTTCTCTTCTGACTCGATCCAAAACCATGAGGACTATGCTCTCCCCATCGAATTTGAAGGAGACTATCAAGATTATGCTGTGTTCAAGGCTGGACGTACCCCTGACCCTACCACAAGGTTGCCTACAAACATATGGAAGGCCTTGTCACGTCAGGACATGAAGAGTTGGCTCAGTTTTTCTCCGGAAGGCAAGAAAATCGTGGTTGCCTCATTGCGACACGACTTACTTAACACTAACCAACCTGACCCCAACAGTGTCAAACCCATTACCCGAAAGGCATACCAACATGAACACTCGGTATCTTTTCAAGAAGACGGTACTTCGACCAAGGATGAGCATGCCAATTCCGCAGCAGACCTACATCCTGCTGTAGAGAATGATCGTAGAGGCGTTTTCCATGCATCCCTAGGTGTATACAAATCCACGACCTCCTCGTCTAAGGACCAGCGACCTCTCAAGTCTTCCGTGTCACCCGCGCATCCAGCTCGATTCCTTTCAAACAACCCTGACATTCAGTACAAAAAGGACGGTGACACCCAAATACCTGTAGGAACACCATCGTATTCCGCCAATTTTCACCAGTGGTATACTCCCGAGGATGATCTCACCTTCCCTAATGATGGTCCAGTAACGTCATACACATACCGTATACACAAAACTACGGTTACTAGCCCTGGTTTTGCCATGGTCGATCGCGGCGCAAATGGCTGCATCATCGGTAATGATGCATGTCTCATCTCCAAGGATATTCCACCACGATATGTTAACGTCACCGGCATTAACAATCATCAGGTACAAAACATTCCCATTGCTACATGCGGAGCATATTCCATGTCGAACAGAGGCCCCGTCATTCTTATTTTCAATGAATGTGCCTATACAGGACGACATCCTTCTATATTGTCATCCGGCCAGATGGAAGCATATTTTTCCACTGTAGACAACACGTCCATCAAAGCAGGCGGAGGACAGGTCATCACCACCTCCGATGGCTATGCACTGCCTCTTAGCATACGACACGGCTTACCATACCTTGCGATACGAAAGTATACGACTGTCGAATTTGACACGCTACCACATGTTATCATGACGTCCGATAAACATTGGGACCCATCCGTTCTCGATACCACGATCAGTGCAAAGGATGAACAATTTCTCCAGAAATATCCTCCCCAACCACAGCAACTCCCTTATGCCGATTACGACGAATATGGGAACCCACGCTGCCTTGAAGGATTCGATATATCTGTTTCTCCCGGGTCCTCCACGGTCACATCCCTCAGCTCGTATTCCAGCCATTCCACCCGATCTCCCTTTCTTCCAATTGATGATCATAAGAACAACGATCGCTCCTTTTGGCTTACTTCCACTGACTACGCTCATCAAGAACGTCTCGCATGCTGCGCGCCAACCGCAGTCTCTGGAACAGTCACTGCGTTTCCGACAGATTGTACAGCCAGTGACACTACACGCATTGCAGCTACGCCCCGCGAAAGATACCCCAACAAACATGACTACTTATCCCTCAAACCTTTCTTTTGTTGGGTTTCCACCGATCGCATCAAAGCTACTTTTGAAAACTCAACCCAATACGGTTCGTTAGCGGTTAGCCCTGATGGTAACATTTTCAAACGGTTTCATTCCCCTCAACCGGCCATGAACGTTCGCCCCTTCAATGACGATGTTATGTCCGATGCAGTCTACTCAGATGTCCCAGCAATTGATGGTGGATCCAAGATTGCTCAGATCTTCTTTGGCCGCAAATCACATATTATTCATGTTGAGGAAATGCGTACCACCGGCGATTTCCTATCCTGCTTTCAGAACTTTGTTCGAAAATGGGGCAGGCCCATCCGCCTCCTTTGCGACCACGGTAACTATCAATCAAGTAAGAAAGTCATGGATTACCTCAAAATGTTATGGATTGGACTCTGGCAAAGTGAACCGTACCATCAACACCAGAATCAATTCGAACGACGATACCAAACGTTCAAACGCATTGTCAATCGCGTCATGGATCGTACCGGCACACCGCCACACATGTGGTTACTGTGCATGACATACGTCGCGGGTCTCCTCAATGTTGTCTCTGACCCTACACTGTCCGATAAACAACCGATCTTCATTGCCATGGGTACACTTGGCGACATCAGCGCATACACCAGCTTCTTCTGGTTTGAACCTGTGTATTTCAAGACCAATGACTCTCCTTTCGGTACCAAATCTACCGAACGCCTCGGTCATTTCGTCAGCATGGCCGAACATGTTGGCAATGGACTCTGCTTTCGCATCTGGGACCTAGTTACCAACAAGTTACTAGACCGGTCCGGTGTTCGATCTGCTCTTACACCTGAGTCACGTAACAAACGCGCGGGCCTATTTACTGATGATGGTTTCATCAAATGGCGTAATGCAAAGGATTCCTTACCCTGTATATACGCCACTGGAGAAGCTCCAGCTTTCAAACATGGGGAGCATACCAATCAGAATAAACTCATTGACGAGTCTACTAAACCAAACAGCTCAGTTTCACCTAACGGTTCACCTGCTGATTCTGACACCGCCGATGACACCGTTCCATCTGCACCCAACAAACAAACAGATACCACGCTCCACGCATCTGGCACTCAACCAAATCTTCACCCACCCGCCCACCCCTCGTTACTGAGCTTTCTTTATAAGAAGGTCGATGACAGCCCTAGCTGGTCACCTTCTCCACTCCCTAACAACTATGGGGAGAGTCTTGATGGTCCTCCTACGACACACATCTTCAGCAAGACATCCGACGGCGTTCTCCTTACTGAAGATGATTTTGACCCACCGGAATTAGCATACTTTGATGTTAGTGACGTCGCAACCCCACACACAAACCCAGCTACTCCTTCTGTAGACCCATCACAGGTAGTTGTTACCGACGAAGAAGGTAACGCACAGTTTGACGATGACGGTAAACCTATTACCATTCCTACAATCCCGATTGCGGATCTACAAGGACGTTCCTTCCTTGTAAACAATCTCGATGGCACCCGGAAGCGTCTTACCATTGTCGATGTTGAAGACAGTCTTGAACGCAATAAAGACTTCATCAAGTTCAAGTGCAAACACTCCGATGACGAACTCGATGATATCATTGCATACAATGACGTCATGAATTACATACATCGTGATTCAACACAAGAAGACAGCAAACTCTGGTCGTTTCGCCGCATCCTAGGACACCAAGGTCCACTGGATAACAAGCATCCTCAATACAAAGGTTCCAAGTATAACCTCTGGATTGAATGGGAGAATATGGAACGCACATATGAACCTCTGGCCAACATTGCAGCCGACAACCCGGTCACCGTTGCAAAATATGGGAAAGACAACAACTTGCTTGATCTCCCGGGTTGGAAACGTCTCAGAAGAATCACCAACCTAGCGCGACGAACCAAGAAACTTGATCGACTCGTGCACCAAGCCAAACTACGTTCCTTCCGTACCACTCCGCAGTATCAATATGGATTCAAAGTTCCTCGTAACCACAAAGAAGCCCTCCGATTTGATCAAGCCAACGGAAACACCAAATGGGAAGATGCCACCACTCTGGAAATGGCACAACTCAATGAATACAATACATTCATTGATAAAGGCGTATACAAGACAAGCTCCATTCCCCCGGGATTCCAACAGATCAAGGTACACATGATATACGCTGTCAAACACGACGGAAGACACAAGGCTCGCCTCGTTGCTAACGGTAATCTCACTGAGGCCCCTATCCACAGTGTTTACGCAGGCGTCGTATCTCTTCGCGGCCTACGTATGTGCCTATTCCTAGCTGAACTCAACGACTTGGAAGCATGGGGCACCGACATAGGTAACGCCTACTTAGAAGCAGTCACCTGCGAGGAAGTATGCATCAAAGCAGGTCCCGAATTCGGATCGTTGGAGGGTCACCTGTTGGTCATTTACAAAGCCCTATATGGCCTCAGGTCTTCAGGCAAGTGCTTTGGAGACTTACTCGCGGCTTGTCTCATCGAACTCGGCTTCGAAAGATCCCGCGCAGAACCGGAAATATTCCTCAAACCCGGAACGAACAAGCATGGTGAACGTGTATATGAGCTTATATGCACATATGTCGATGACCTATGTCTCTGCATGGCAGATCCCAATTCCTTCTTGAAGATATTGCAATCGTCACCATATAACTTCAAATTGAAGGGATCCGAACCTATGAACTTTCATTTAGGATGTGGATTTGAGCGCGACGAACATGGTGTTCTGTGCATGAATCCCATAAAGTTCATCGAAAAGATGGAAGCGTCTTACGAACAAATGTTCGGATGCAAACCTAGCACTAGGTTCCGATCACCCATCGCGGAGAACGATCATCCTGAATTGGACTCCTCAGCCTTTCTCGAAGAAACTGGTATACAGAAATATCAAAGTATGATCGGTTCACTGCAATGGATCATCGCTATTGGGCGTTTTGATGTACAAACAGCCGTGATGACGCTCTCAAGTTTCAGAGCTCAGCCACGAGATGGACATCTCGAACGTGCAAAACGTATCTATGGATATATCTCCAAGTTTAGACATTTTAAAACCAGATTCCGCGTGGAACCACCCGATTTTATATTGACTAAACCCGACACCATCGACTGGTCCAACACCGTCTATGGGGAGCATTCTGAAGAGCTACCCGACGACGCTCCTGCACCGCTTGGAAAGACAGTAGTGTTAACACACTTCTATGATGCCAACCTCATGCATGATATTCTCAGTGGCAAGGCAGTTACCGGCATTCTTCATTTCGCGAACAAGACTCCCATGATGTGGTTCTCGAAGAAGCAGTCTACTACGGAAACAGCCACCTTTGGAGCTGAATTTGTTGCAGGAAGAACTTGCATCTAACAGAATGTCGATCTACGCCACTCATTCCGATACCTCGGAACAGGAGTCCATGATATCTCATACTCCTGGGGTGATAACGAAAAGATGATCCAAATGTCGACATTTCCTTACGCAAGGTTGCATAAGCCTCATAACATTCTATTGTTTCACTACGTACGGAGCATGATAGCGAGAGGATTCATTTTAATGATGCACGTCCCAGGTAAGGATAACTGTGCAGACATTCTCACCAAGCATTGGAGTCACTCAGTTGTGTATCCACTGCTCAGGCCCATATTCCACTTCTGTGGTAATACTGACGACCTTCTCCAAGATGATGGAAGCATCATGTAGAGCGTGATGACCCTTCACAAGGAGACATGGGGAGTATTAAATTCCTTTCGTGACCAGAAGTACCAAAGCTACCAAAGGGTAGATTTCCTATGCGCATGAATCAATGAGTCCCGTATTCATCTAAATAATCGATTCCCACGGCATATCGGTTCCCACGGCGCATCGATTCCCACCGCGCATCAACGGTGAGCAATCCCTGTCTTACGATATTGCCATTGTTCTTCGTTGAGCAAACTCTGATTTCATAAAATATCACACGAGCTACGGGAGCAATTCCTGACCTTAATGATAAACATTTCATGGAGTCTTCCTAACGGAACAAGAGAAGAAAACCGTTGGCATGTGATTCTCACACAATACATATACATGCATACAAATATATATGGTCAACGACTAATACATGTACGGAAATAATCAGCGAGTAATCCCAGCACTACGCAACAGCAGTTGCAACGTATTCATCTCAATAAAAGAGATATCTTGCATTTCGGCAAGATTTCACTTTATCTCATACTTTTAACATTCAACTGATTTATATCCCAAAATTCACACTAGTTGCTACCAACTACCTGTAATCTACATACTAAGGTCTGTCTCGCTGCAATCTGAATAAGTCACAGCAAGAGGAGATCTGGCGTTTCCCTAGTCTCGCCTGTAGTCCGATTATCCGTTGCCGAAAGTATCCAAACACAATTGTCACGCGTAGAGTACAATCGTTCGTCTACTAACACACTAACACAGCGTTGCTGTTCTTCAGAAGCCCTTGAATCAGACTCTCAACGAATCGGATTCAGAAGGAAAATAATAGTTCACTGCTGCTGATGTTACCACCGCATTGCACCAATCACACGGTCGAGGGGTGAGGGATTCAATAGATACTCCTATCACTTTTGCACTTGAAGAGAAATTATCAATGAAGGAAGTCAGGAAACACACAAATGAATATGGACTATTTGCTCCAAATACGTCTTGGAAAGAAACCACTGACAAAGAAGATCCACCTTTCTTGGACCGGATTTCATCCATCAAGGCTATCAAGAACATTGGCACTAAATACAAGAATATCATCCAATCCAGAATCAACCAAGTTGACAACACTGAAGCCCTCCATGCCTCCATCCAAAGACACTTGGCACCAACTGAGGATGACATGGATGTCGTCATTCCCACGATTGATATTGCATCACTTCGAGCCATCACCAAGCTTCATAAGGCAGGCAATCACGCATTACCCCTAGATGCAGATTCACTACCAACTGAAGAAATTGAACTCTAAATCAAGACCATCAATTCCAAGGCAACTACACCTGAAGAACAAGCACTAGGGCACTTCACTCGAAGGAATCTCAAGTCATTATCCACATGGGCTGAATGGGAAGCTGGGGAGCGAAAGAAGCTTGATCAGTTTGAAGACTTGGAAATGTTCGGATCACCAATTCAATACCCTAAGGACTATTATTTTCCTTCTGAATCCGATTCGTTGAGAGTCTGATTCAAAGGCTTCTGAAGAACAGCAACGCTGCGTTAGTGTGTTAGTAGACGAACGATTGTACTCTACGCGTGACAATTGTGTGTGGATGCTTTCGGCAACGGATAATCGGACTACAGGCGAAGCTAGGGAAACGCCAGATCTCCTCTTGCTGTGACTTATTCAGATTGCAGCAAGACAGACCTTAGTATGTAGATTACAAGTAGGCTTTTGTAATCTACATACTAAGGTCTGTCTCGCTGCAATCTGAATAAGTCACAGCAAGAAGAGATCTGGCGTTTCCCTAGCTTCGCCTGTAGTCCGATTATCCGTTGCCGAAAGTATCCAAACACAATTGTCACGCGTAGAGTACAATCGTTCGTCTACTAACACACTAACGCAGCGTTGCTGTTCTTCAGAAGCCTTAGAATCAGACTCTCAACGAATCGGATTCAGAAGGAAAATAATAGATTAACAGTCGCATACAGAAATACCAAAGTATGATCGGTTCACTCCAATGGATCATCGCTATTGACCGTTTCGATGTACAAACAGCAGTGATGACACTCTCGAGTTTCAGAGCTCAGCCACGAGATGGGCATCTCGAACGTGCAAAACGTATCTATGGATATATCTCCAAGTTTAGACATTTTAAAACCAGATTCCGCGTGGAACCACCCAATTTTATATTGACTAAACCCGACACCATCGACTGGTCCAACACCGTCTATGGGGAGCATTCTGAAGAGCTACCTGACGACGCTCCTACACCGCTTGGAAAGACAGTAGTGTTAACACACTTCTATGATGCCAACCTCATGCATGATATTCTCAGTGGTAAGGCAGTTACCGGCATTCTTCATTTCGCGAACAAGACTCCCATGATGTGGTTCTCGAAGAAGCAGTCTACTACGGAAACAGCCACCTTTGGAGCTGAATTTGTTGCAGGAAGAACTTGCATCGAACAGATCGTCGATTTACGCCACTCATTCCGATACCTAGGAACACGAGTACATGATATCTCCTACTCTTGGGGTGACAACGAAAAGATGATCCAAACGTCAACCTTCCCTTACGCAAGGTTGCACAAGCGTCATAACATTCTATCGTTTCACTACGTACGGAGCATGATAGCGAGAGGTTTCATTTTAATGATGCACATCCCAGGTAAGGATAACTGTGCAGACATTCTCACCAAGCATTGGGGACACTCAGTTGTGTATCCACTACTCAGGCCCATCTTCCACTTCTGTGGTAATACCGGCCACCTTCTCCAAGATGATGGAAGCATCATGTAGAGCGTGATGACCCTTCACAAGGAGACATGGGGAGTATTAAATTCCTTTCGTGACCAGAAGTACCAAAGCTACCAGATGGTAGATATCCTATTCGTACGAATCAATGAGTCCCGTATCAATCTAAGTAATCGATTCCCACGGCATATCGGTTCCCACGGCGCATCGATTCCCATCGCGCATCAACGGTGAGCAATCCCTGTTTTACAGTATTGCCATTGTTCTTCGGTGAGCAAACTCTGATTTCATAAAATATCACACGAGCTACGGGAGCAATTCCTGACCTTAATGATAAACATATAATGGAGTCTTCCTAACGGAACAAGAGAAGAAAACCGTTGGCGTGTGATTCTCACACAATACATATACATGCATACAGATATATATGGTCGACGACCAATACATGTACGGAAATAATCAGCGAGTAATCCCAGCACTACGCAACAGCAGTTGCAACGTATTCATCTCAATAAAAGAGATATCTTGCATTTCGGCAAGATTTCACTTTATCTCATACTTTTAACATTCAACTGATTTATATCCCAAAATTCACACTAGTTGCTACCAACTACTTGTAATCTACATACTAAGGTCTGTCTCGCTGCAATCTGAATAAGTCACAGCAAGAAGAGATCTGGCGTTTCCCTAGTCTCGCCTGTAGTCCGATTATCCGTTGCCGAAAGTATCCAAACACAATTGTCACGCGTAGAGTACAATCGTTCGTCTACTAACACACTAACGCAGCGTTGCTGTTCTTCAGAAGCCTTTGAATCAGACTCTCAACGAATCGGATTCAGAAGGAAAATAATAGATTAACAGTCGCAAGCTCTAAGAAGGCTTGCACACAAAGAGGAACAAGAACGGACCTGAATACAATCTCTACGCTGGCATATGCCAGTCGCACACCGTACACGAAGCAGTTCTCATTCCCAGTCACCGCGCAATTCTCTCGGAGGATCGGAACCGTCACAGATACCGAACATACGGATGATGCCCGGCGACGAAGAGAAGAATGACGCCGAAGTCACTACTGTCAACCACTTTCCCAGTTTTGATACTGATATGAAGAAGATACTCGTATCCCTACTCAGCGTAACAAGTGAAGCCAATAGTAAACTGTGTTTAGCCCTCAAGGAAGGCCGATTATGCCAGTGGAATGCATTCCTCGACGCACTTATCGAACCGGATTTTGCACGCGAGCTTACCTACACTGAAGGAAGGCTACCAACGCATATCCCTTGATCCGTTCAAAGGAACATAGAAGCACTTGCGGATTTCGCTATCGATCTACAAGAAGACAATGCTGCTCTAGCAGAAGACTTGAGAACTTGGAAGGATGTAAAATCATATACATATAAGGAATTCCAACCATTCCGCGAAGAGCGTGCCCAACGCATGCGTAACAAATCCGCTCTGAACCCCCCACCTCCTCCGGCGGGAAGTAGCAAAAAGTCACCTCAGCAGGTAAAGTACGAATCTTGGTGCCGAAAAGCACGGGATGAAAAGTCGTTTACGCCCCTCACAAATGACTCAAGATTCGAACACTGGCTCGTTGGTTTCAAGGCTAAACTCAAGGCATACGACATCGACACCGAGACATTCCTTGATGAAACTTGGCCTCCAGCTACGCTTCTGGGTTACACCCGTGATCTCTTCGTCAAACAGTGTGCCTTCTTCTGGGTACTAATGTTGGAAGTCTTCAAAAGCGACCTTTCTGCATCGTGTGTACACAGTCATTCTACCACTCGTGATGGACGCAAGGCATACTTCGATTTCGTAAACCTTCACAGCCAATCAAAAGCCAAGGTATATGACAATTCGACTCAGCTACAAGCGTTGCTAAAGTTGAATCTCAACAATTGGAAGGAATCCAAAGTGAAATTCATTACACATTGGTTTGATGAATTAAATCACCTCAACAAGCTCCGTCCTCCCAACAAGCCCCTTGAGTACCATACTGTAAAATCAGCATTATGTCAGGCATGCTATTCCAGCTTTTAGCTAAGCAAACAGTTTGCCAAAGTCAAGGATCCAGGTGGGACGAATAGCACCGTGACGGATGCGGTCGCCGAAGCCGCTGCTATCCACGATCTTAAAATCACGCTTTCACTCGAAGCAACTCGACTCGATTCCCAGTCCGCGATGTCTGCTCCTCGGTCGACTGTACGTGCACACGTTCATGATTTTTCCTCTGAACAAAGCCAAAACCATGAGGACTATGCTCTCCCCATCGAATTTGAAGGAGACTATCAAGATTATGCTGTATTTAAGGCTGGACGTACCCCTGACCCTACCACACGGTTGCCTACAAACATATGGAAGGCCCTGTCACGTCAGGACATGAAGAGTTGGCTCAGTTTTTCTCCGGAAGGCAAGAAAATCGTGGTCGCATCGTTACGAAACGACTTACTTAACACGGACCAACCTGACCCCAACAGTGTCAAACCCATTACCCGGAAGGCTTATCAACATGGACATTCGGTATCATTCCGAGAAGACGATACTTCGACCAAAGATGAGCATGCCAATTCCGCAGCAGACTTACATCCTGCTGTAGAAAATGACCGTAGAGGTGTCTTCCATGCATCCTTAGGTGTATACAAATCAACGACCTCTTCATCCAAGGACCAGCGACCTCTCAAGTCTTCCGTGTCACCCGCGCATCCCGCTCGATTCCTTTCCAAAAACCCTGACATTCAGTACAAAAAGGACGGTGACACCCAAATACCTGTAGGAACATCATCATATTCCGCCAATTTTCATCAGTGGTATAATCCTGACGAAGATCTGACCTTTCCTAACGACAGTCCAGTCAGGAGTCATAAATAAGAGGGGTGCGACACGCCGTCTGTCCATCATCCGTTTTCGCTGCATGATACTAGCAGAAAAAATGGGGGTCCTTGAAACCATGATAGGAGGATTTTGTTAAAAACTTCCCCAGCTAAATTTTTAAAACTCTGTTTTTACTCCATAATGCTAGTAAAACTACTACACTTTCAAATGATAGCAACTCAATCAAAAAGCAATATTAAAATTAGTTACAGGGTTCACTCTAAACCAACTTTTTGTGAGGAAGCTGAATATTTAGCTTGTTTGGGCTGATTATGCACAGAATTGTATTTATTAAAGAGAGAGACAGCACAAGATATTGTGAGAAAAAAACAGCGAAAACGGATGATGGACAGACTTTTTGTGGGTTTGGAATCATTTTTGGTGGGACTGACCAGCGAAAATGGACAACGGACAGACTGTTTGTGGGTTTGGAATCATTTTTGGTGGGACTGACCAGCGAAAATGGACAGCGGACAGACTGTTTGTGGGTTTGGAATCATTTTTGGTGGGACTGACCAGCAAAAACAGATGACAGACAGACCGTTGAACCATTTTTTGGTGGTCACCCCACATGTGCTTGTCAAGAACGCCACAGATGAATAATACAGCCAAACGCCACTTGCTATGTGTCTCTCAAGAGTATAAAGAAGGTGTGTATGTAATATGAAGGTCAGAAAGTGAGTGGAAGTACCTTTGGGAATCAGGTGTTTCACTGTCCTTTTTACTAGCATTATGCAGTAAAAACATACTTTTAAAAATTTAGCTGGGGAAGTTTTTTCCAAAATCCTCCTATCATGGTTTCAGTGGAAACTCGTCATGTTGCACCCCTCTTATTTATGACTCCTGAGTCCAGTAATGTCGTACACATACCGCATACACAAAACTACGGTTACTAGCCCTGGTTTTGCCATGGTCGATCGCGGCGCAAATGGTTGCATCATCGGCAATGATGCGTGCCTCATCTCCAAGGATATCCCACCACGATATGTCAATGTCACCGGCATTAACAATCACCAGGTACAGAATATCCCCATTGCTACATGCGGAGCATATTCCATATCGAACAGAGGCCCCGTCATCCTCATTTTCAATGAATGTGCCTATACAGGACGACACCCTTCTATATTATCCTCTGGCCAGATGGAAGCATATTTTTCCACTGTCGACGACGCATCCATCAAAGCGGGCGGTGGACAGGTCATCACCACCTCCGATGGATACGCACTGCCTCTTAGCATACGACACGGTTTACCATACCTTGCGATGCGAAAGTATACGGCTGTTGAGTTTGACACGCTCCCACATGTTATCATGACATCCGATAAACATTGGGACCCATCTGTTCTCGATACCACGATCAGTGCGAAAGATGAACAGTTTCTCCAGAAATATCCTCCTCAGCCACAGCAACTCCCTTATGCCGATTACGACGAATATGGAAACCCACGTTGTCTTGAAGGATTGGATATCTCTGTATCCCCCGACTCCTCCACGGTCACGTCCCTCAGTTTGTATTCCAGCCATTCCACTCAATCTCCCTTCCTTCCTATTGATGATCATAGGACCAACGATCGCTCCTTTTGGCTTACTTCCACCGACTACATTCATCAAGAACGTCTCGCATGCTGCACGTTACCTGAAGCCTCTGGAACAGTCACTGCGTTTCCGACAGATTGCACTGCCAGTGATATTACACGTATTGCGGCTACGCCCCGCAAGAGATACCCCAACGAACATGACTACCTATCCCTGAAACCTTTCTTTTGTTGGGTTTCCACCGATCGCATCAAGGCCACGTTTGAAAACTCAGCCCAATATGGTTCATTAGCGGTTAGCCCTGATGGAAACATTTTCAAACGTTTTCATTCCCCACAACTGGCCATGAACGTTCGACCCTTCAATGATGATGTCATGTCCGATGCTGTCTATTCGGATGTCCCAGCAATTGATGGTGGCTCCAAGATTGCTCAGATCTTCTTCGGCCGCAAGTCACATATTATACACGTTGAAGAAATGCGTACAACCGGCGATTTTCTATCTTGCTTCCAGAACTTTGTTCGGAAATGGGGCAGGCCAATTCGCCTCCTTTGCGACCACGGTAACTACCAATCCAGCAAGAAAGTCGTCGATTACCTCAAAATGCTATGAAGTGGACTATGGCAAAGTGAACCTTATCACCAACACCAGAATCAATTCGAACGTCGATACCAAACGTTCAAGCGCATTGTCAATCGCGTCATGGACCGTACAGGCACACCACCACATCTATGGCTACTGTGCATGACATACGTCGCGGGTCTCCTCAATGTTGTCTCTGACCCTACGCTGTCAGATAAACAACCGGTCTTCATTGCTACCGGTACACTTGGCGACATCAGCGCATACACCAGCTTCTTCTGGTTTGAACCTGTTTATTTCAAGACCAATGACTCCCCTTTCGGTACCCAGTCTACCGAACGCCTAGGTCACTTCGTCGGTATCGCCAAACATGTTGGCAATGGACTCTGCTTCCGAATCTGGGATCCCGTTACCAACAAGTTACTTGACCGGTCCGGTGTACGCTCTGCTCTTACACCTGAGTCTCGTAACAAACGCGCAGGCCTATTCACTGATGATGGTTTCATCAAATGGCGTAACGCCAAGGATTCCTTGCCTCGTTTATACGCCACTGGCGAAGCTCCAGCATTCAAACATGGGAAGCATACCACTCTGAGTAAACCCATTGACGCGTCTACACAACCAGGCAACTCAATTCCCCCTAGCGTTTCACCCGCTGATTCTGACACTGCTGATGACACCATAGCATCTGTACCCAACGAACAACCAGGTACAACACCTCCCGCATCTGGCTCTCAACCTATTCTTCAACCACCCGCCCACCCCTCGTTACCGAGCTTTCTATATAAGAAGGTCAATGACAGCCCAAGCTGGTCACCTTCTCCACTCCCTAACAACTATGGGGAGCGTTTTGATGGTCCTCCTACGACACACATCTTCAGCAAGACCTCCGATGGCGTTCTCCTTACTGAAGATGATTTTGATCCACCGGAATTAGCATACTTTGATGTTAGTGACGTCACAACTCCACACACCAATCCCGCTACTCCGTCAGTAGACCCATCAAAGGTAGTTGTTACCGACGAAGAAGGTAACGCACAATTTGACGATGATGGCAAACCAATTACCATTCCTACGGTCCCGATTGCCAATCTACAAGGACAATCCTTCCTTGTAAACAATCTCGATGGCACCCGGAAGCGTCTTACCATCGTCGATGTTGAAGACAGTCTTGAACGCAACAACGACTTCATCAAGTTTAAGTGCAAACACTCCGATGACGAACTCAATGATATCATTGCATACAATGATGTCATGAATTACATCCATTGTGATTCAACACAAGAAGACGGCAAACTTTGGTCATTTCGCCGCATCCTAGGACACCAAGGTCCACTGGATAACAAGCATCCTCAATACAAAGGTTCCAAGTATAACCTCTGGATTGAATGGGAAAATATGGAACGCACATATGAACCTCTAGCCAACATTGCGGCTGATGACCCGGTCACCGTTGCAAAATATGGGAAAGACAACAACTTGCTTGACCTTCCGGGTTGGAAACGCCTCAAGCGAATCACCAACCTAGCGCGACGAACCAAGAAACTCGATCGACTCGTACACCAAGCCAAACTACGTTCTTTCCGTACAACTCCGCAGTACCAATATGGATTCAAAGTACCTCGTAACTACGAAGAAGCCCTCCGATTTGATCAAGCCAACGGAAACACCAAATGGGAAGATGCCACCACTCTGGAAATGGCACAACTCAATGAATACAATACATTCATTGATAAAGGCGTGTACAAGACAAGCTCCATTCCCCCCGGATTCCAACAGATCAAGGTACACATGATATATGCTGTCAAGCACGACGGTAGACACAAGGCTCGTCTCGTTGCTAATGGTAATCTCACTGAGGCCCCTATCCACAGTGTTTACGCAGGTGTCGTATCTCTCCACGGCCTACGTATGTGCCTATTCCTAGCTGAACTCAACGACTTGGAAGCATGGGGTACCGACATAGGTAATGCCTACCTAGAAGCATTTACCTGCGAGAAAGTATGCATCAAGGCAGGTCCCGAATTCGGATCGCTGGAAGATCACCTGTTGATCATTTACAAAGCCCTATATGGCCTCAGGTCTTCAGGCAAGTGCTTTGGAGACTTACTCGCAGCTTGTCTCATCGAAGTCGGCTTCGAAAGATCCCGCGCAGAACCGGAAATATTCCTCAAGCCTGGAACGAACAAGCATGGTGAACGTGTATATGAACTTATATGCACATATGTCGATGACCTATGTCTCTGCATGGCAGATCCCAATTCCTTCTTGAAGGTATTGCAGTCGTCACCATATAACTTCAAACTGAAGGGATCTGGACCTATGAACTTTCACCTAGGTTGCGGATTTGAGCCCGACGAGCATGGTGTTCTATGCATGAATCCCATAAAGTTCATCGAAAAGATGGAAGCGTCTTACGAACAAATGTTCGGATGCAAACCTAGCACTAGGTTCCAATCACCCATTGCGGAGAACGATCATCCCGAATTGGACTCCTCAGCCTTTCTCGAAGAAACTGGTATACAGAAATACCAAAGTATGATCGGTTCACTCCAATGGATCATCGCTATTGACCGTTTCGATGTACAAACAGCAGTGATGACACTCTTGAGTTTCAGAGCTCAGCCACGAGATGGACATCTCGAACGTGCTAAATGTATCTATGGATATATCTCCAAGTTTAGACATTTTAAAACCAGATTCCGCGTGGAACCACCCAATTTTATATTGACTAAACCCGACACCATCGACTGGTCCAACACCGTCTATGGGGAGCATTCTGAAGAGCTACCTGACGACGCTCCTACACCGCTTGGAAAGACAGTAGTGTTGACACATTTCTATGATGCCAACCTCATGCATGATATTCTCAGTGGTAAGGCTGTAACCGGCATTCTTCATTTCGCAAACAAGACTCCCATGATGTGGTTCTCGAAGAAGCAGTCTACTACGGAAACAGCCACCTTTGGAGCTGAATTTGTTGCAGGAAGAACTTGCATCGAACAGATCGTCGATTTACGCCACTCATTCCGATACCTAGGAACACGAGTACATGATATCTCCTACTCTTGGGGTGACAACAAAAAGATGATCCAAACGTCAACCTTCCCTTACGCAAGGTTGCACAAGCGTCATAACATTCTATCGTTTCACTACGTACGGAGCATGATAGCGAGAGGATTCATTTTAATGATGCACATCCCAGGTAAGGATAACTGTGCAGACATTCTCACCAAGCATTGGGGACACTCAGTTGTGTATCCACTGCTCAGGCCCATCTTCCACTTCTGTGGTAATACCGGCGACCTTCTCCAAGATGATGGAAGCATCATGTAGAGCATGATGACCCTTCACAAGGAGACATGGGGAGTATTAAATTCCTTTCGTGACCAGAAGTACCAAAGCTACCAGATGGTAGATATCCTATTCGTACGAATCAATGAGTCCCGTATCAATCTAAGTAATCGATTCCCACGGCATATCGATTCCCACGGCGCATCGATTCCCATCGCGCATCAACGGTGAGCAATCCCTGTTTTACAGTATTGCCATTGTTCTTCGGTGAGCAAACTCTGATTTCATAAAATATCACACGAGCTACGGGAGCAATTCCTGACCTTAATGATAAACATATCATGGAGTCTTCCTAACGGAACAAGAGAAGAAAACCGTTGGCGTGTGATTCTCACACAATACATATACATGCATACAGATATATATGGTCAACGACCAATACATGTACGGAAATAATCAGCGAGTAATCTCATCACTACGCAACAGCAGTTGCAACGTATTCATCTCAATAAAAGAGATATCTTGCATTTCGGCAAGATTTCACTTTATCTCATACTTTTAACATTCAACTGATTTATATCCCAAAATTCACACTAGTTGCTACCAACTACTTGTAATCTACATACTAAGGTCTGTCTCGCTGCAATCTGAATAAGTCACAGCAAGAAGAGATCTGGCGTTTCCCTAGCTTCGCCTGTAGTCCGATTATCCGTTGCCGAAAGTATCCAAACACAATTGTCACGCGTAGAGTACAATCGTTCGTCTACTCACACACTAACGCAGCGTTGCTGTTCTTCAGAAGCCTTTGAATCAGACTCTCAACGAATCGGATTCAGAAGGAAAATAATAAGGACCCAGACGCTATTATTCTCAGGCCTCATTGGCAATACAGTGTCAAAAGGAATGGTGTCAGAAGAGCCAGGCAATGTTGCAATGGAAGCAAATACGCAGCGCCAACCCTGCATGCCATAGCAATGTCATACTCATCATGTGTTGAACACCCCATCCAAAGATTGTTCTTTGCCATTGCAGCAAGCCTCAATCTCAAAATCTATGGAGCAGATGCCCATGATGCTTTTGGACACAGTCCTGGACCTGAAATTCCAACCTTCATGACTGTAGATGATGCATATGCAGACTGGTACAGACACAAACACGGCAAAGACATCGACAGAAGGATGGTGCTCCCGGTTCTCCGAGCACTACAGGGCCACCCAGAATCAGGTAGACTATGGGAGACCTACATCAACAAGATCTTGAAAGGTCTTGATCTCAACTTCAAGACCACCACTCATGACAGAACAATCTACACGACATTTTTTGAAGGTGAAACAGTCTACATGCTGAGACAGGTTGACGATTTTGCATTGGCTTGCTCAACAGAATCCATATCTGACAAGATCTATGACATCATAGGCGAAAAAACTGAAGCTCCCTAAGGAAGATGTAGTCCCCTTCACAAAAATGGGATTGCTTGAAGACTTCAATGGAATTGATGTCAAACAGACAACTGACTACATTGAACTGTCGTGTGCAAATTACATTGACAGAATCATGACATCCCATGGTTGGGAAACTGAATCTAAGATGAAACCTCATTCTAAGCCATCTGCGCCATTATCAACTGAAGTACTGAGCCAACTACAATCACATACTGATGGACCATTAGAAGGCACCAAGGAACATGCTGAATTGCAATCCACATCTGGTTTCTCCTACAGGACGCTCTTAGGTGAAATGATGTTTGCATATGTGAGTTGCCGGCCAGACATAGGCTATGCAGTGACTCTGATGTCAAAATACAGTTCCAATCCCACTGCATTCCACTATTCCAGTCTGAAGAATATAGCCCGCTATCTCAGAACAACCAGATCTTGGGGTATTAGGTTCTACAGACCGAATGCTGAGCCATCTTTACCATCAGGAGAACCCTACACCGACGTAGTCCAAGATGCATCACTCCCAAAATTCCCTGAAGATATCAAGCAAGCCAAACTGATGTGTTTTGTTGATGCCGCGTATGGCAATGATCCAAAACATCACAGGTCCACCACAGGATATGTTTTCACTTATGCTGGTGGAGCAATTGTTTACCAATCCAAAGCTCAGTCACTTACTGCACAGAGTTCTACAGAAGCTGAGTTCATTGCTGCCGTCACAGCAGCCAAAACAGCCAGATATCTCAGGTCCATACTCAAGGAATTAGGATTCGCCGAAGTTGGTCCAACTCCGATCTATGAAGACAATGCATCAGCAATTGAAATCATCAATGCCCAGAAGCCAACTGAAAGAACCAGGCATATTGAAATCAGGTTCTTTGCAATTCAAGCTTGGAAAGAAAATGGTGAAATCAAGATGATTCATATTCCTGGAGTTATCAACCCTGCTGATGATCTAACCAAACCATTGGGATGGATCTTACACGCCCGGCACGCAAGATACATTATGGGACACTACGCAGGTTAAATCATTTCAGTCGATTGCTTTGATCGACAACCAGATTAGACCATTCAATGACGCGATCGATCTTGACTCAATTCAAATTGCTCAAGTCGATTCTTCGCTTTGATTTGATCCGAATGATACGATCCGAACGTTCGATCTGTCAATCGATTCGATACTATCCAAGATGATACTCTCCGACACTAATCCAATACTACACGGGTAGAGTATTGGATCAAGGGGTGTGTTGTCGGCGAAAAATACGGACAGTTGTTGGCATCAAATTCGATCGAAAAAGCCGACAAAACGAACGAAACGGCGACCGAGGTGCGGGAAGACGATACGAGATACAAATATTCCAAAGACCGAAGCTTAGAATCAAACGCACCTCCACTACTTGGAAATCCTTAAGTGGTAAAAACGATATCACCTAAGGCTACAAACAAAAGAGGATAATCGGTTAGAAACAAGACATATCCAAAGACCTGACCAATAAGTGAACACTTGGAATCCTTAAGTATATTCAAAAGAATATACTTGATATCCCGTGAGGAAATCACTTATTGCAATCAAGAAAATCAATACCGATTCTGAATGGGCCTCATTCATCTACCTACTCTACGAACAAGCATATGCCCCATCGAATAAAACGCTTAACCTCGTAAATGACCAATACCATTGAATGACCAATACGACAAGACGCTAACACAGCAACAGCAGCGACGATATCGGTACGATGAAGATGACAGTAACAAATAACCGGGGAAGATCTCTACCATGTAAAAGACAGAGAGCCCCGATACAATACAAAATACTTAGTAAAAATAAGAGCGTCTCTCTGAGCTCACTTCTCTTTAAATTTTAACATCATAAACCTTTTGGTCGATTTTTAGAGAAACAACAGAGTCATCACTCATAAGTCAGTTTGGGCACTGGATTTGCACAAAAAAACACTTGAGTGCCATTTGGAGATACAAACCACAACATGTTCTTTATTCTGAGTGGCAATTTTGTTCACACTATGCATGAGATGACTCATGCAAACATTATTCATGGTCTTGACCTGATACTTTGGGAGTCATCACTGAATCAGTCCGTTTGGGCACTGGGTTTGCACCAAAAATACACTCTTGAGTGCCATTTGTAGGAACAAACCACAACGTTTTCTTTATTGTGTGTGTAAATTTTGTTTGCACTATGCATCAGATGAGTCATGCAAACATTATTCATAGTCTTGACCTGATACTTTGGGAGTCAATACCTAATAAGTCAGTTTTGGCACTGGATTTACACCAAAAATACACTCTTGAGCGCCATTTGGAGACACGAACCACAACAGTTTCGGCAGTTTGAATGCAAATGCTGTTCACAGTATGCATCAGATGAGCCATGCAAACATTATTCATGAACTTGATCTAGTACTACTTTTGGAGTCATTACCTAATAAGTCAGTTTGGGCACTTGATTTGCACCAAAAATACACTCTTGAGTGCCATTTGGAGATGCAAACCACAACTTTTTCTACAGTTTGAGTGCCAATGTTGTTCATGCTATGGATGGGATAGACTATGGAAGAAAAATGACAAGAAACAAGCTGATACTTTAGGCATTATGAATTTTGGATCTATTTTGTACTTTGAATATGGGCCAAATAAGGACTGGTAGTCTATTTTTGAGTGCAAATATGTTACATTGGCTGAGGAGGTGTTTTGAAGAACATCCTTTTCCTCTGTTGTTTGGTATGATCAGCGTCATCATCTTGGTGTAACACGCTGATGTAATTGAGTACGATATTGATCCTACTGAAATGGTCATGTTCAGAGCACCACACTGGCTTCATCAGGTGCTTGTGTTTGAATGCTGCTTCCTCCTCTATGCTGTTGATCATTCGAATTATGGAAGATTTCCCACCCAAGGATTTTATTTGCATCTCTCACAACAAAATGCTTCTTCTTCCCCTGCTCTTTTGCCATCTTTGATTCAGCATATTTGACTAGACCTTTCCTCTGTTTTTTCTTCATTTCTTCATTCAAAATCAATACAATTGATGCGATTCCTCTTCTCTCTTCATCTGAAGCAGTACCTGAGATAACTCCATTCATGTTTCTGTGTTGAAGCATCTTGAATAGTTTCATATGAAATGAGATCCCAATTGTTGCTCTTTTGGATCTTGCTCTCTTTCTTTCTTCTGCAGGCTCAACAAGAAATATCAGCAGCTTAAGATTTATCTTTTGGCAGAGACTATCAAGCATGACATCAGCTTGTTCTAGAATTATCTTCTTGAACCATTCTTTTATCCCTTGTGTGAGCATTGAAGCTGCTGCATAATCCGCATTATTGTCCATTAAAACCTCTGAATAACTTGAACCATTTTCAGCTTTGACAATGATGTTCAGCCAGCAGGACTTGTTCATCTTATCATCTATTGTCATGTCAGGTGGAAAATGGACACTTTTTGAATCTCAGAAATATCTGTTGACAGGCTGACAATTTTGTGTGAGATTTGTGCAGCTAGTACGTATGCTGCTGTGTTTTGATTAGCTGCTCTCTGTCAACAGAGGAAACGAGCCCAGCACGCTGTACAGGTAGTCGATTGCTTGCTGACTTCCGTAAACAGGGATTAATACACCGGGTTCAGACGTCCTGCGACCCTACCACAAGAATAAGTGTTGCCTGGAACTACAAACTCCCGGGCGCAAATTCTGCTTAGTTGCGATCTGAAATCCCCTATCTTGTCCAGGATAACAGCCCCCCTCAGGCACAGTAGCACTGGTGAAGGCCAGGGGTTGACCCCCCTAGGTACAAAAGGTGATGTGCTGAACTCCCTACAAGACAAAACAAGTTGGAACAGTCACCTCCCTGAAGTACTTCTGGCTCACTACTTGGCACCTAAAATCAATCACCACTACTAGTAACGGCAACAACTAATTCACAGGGACCACAATGAAGAAAGGGAACCACAAAATCTCACTCCTAACCAACCTTGGTGTAGATTGTCAGCCTGCAAGAAGTCTTCGCACAGTAAATGGTATGTTTTGATGTCAATCCTGTGATGTAAGGAGAGAGAGAGAGACAGCACGAGATATTGTGAGAAAAAGCAGCAAAAACGGATGACGGACAGACCATTTGTGGGTTTGGAATAATTTTTGGTGGGACTGTCCAGCAAAAACAAATGACGGACAGACTGTTTGTGGGTTTGGAATAATTTTACGTGGGACTGACCAGCAAAAATAGATGATGGATATATTATTTTCCTTCTGAATCCGGTCTGTTGAGAGTCTGATTCAAAGGCTTCTGAAGAACAGCACCGCTGCGTTAGTATGTTAGTAGACGAACGATTGTACTCTACGTGTGACAATTGTGGTTGGATACTATCGAAGACAGATAATCGGACTACAGGCGAGACTATGGAAACGCCAGATCTCTTCTTACTGTGAACTTGTTCAGATACAGTGAGATAGACCTTAGTAATGTAGATTACAGGTAGTTGGTAGCAACTAGTGTGAATTTTGGGATATAAATCAGTTGAATGTTAAAAGTATGAGATAAAGTGAAATCTTGCCAAAATGCAAGATATCTCTTTTATTGAGGTGAAATACGTTGCAACTGCTGTTGCGTAGTGATGAGATTACTCGCTGATTATTTCCGTACATGCATTGGTCGTTGACCGTATATATCTGTATGTATATATATATTGTGTGAGAAGCACAAAACAACGGTTTTCTTCTCTTGTTCCGTTAGGAAGATCCTATGATATGTTTATCATTATGATCAGGAATTGCTCCCGTAGCTCGTGCGATAATTTACGAAATCAAAGTTTGCTCACCGAAGAACAAGGGCAATACTAGAAAACAGAGATTGCTCACCGTTAATGTGCGATGGGAATCGATGTGCCGTGGGAATCAATATGCCGTGGGAATCGATTACTTTGGTTGATACGGGACTCATTGATTCGTACGAATAGAATAACTGGCGTCGTGTAGCTTTGGTACTTCTGGACACGAAAGGAATTTAATAGGATAGACCGTCGAACCATTTTTTGGTGGTCACCCCATATGTGCTTGTCAAGAACGTCAATTCCAGACCGCAGATGAACAATACAGCCAAACACCACTTACTACCTGACTCTCAAGAGTATAAGGAATGTGTGTATGTAATATGAAGGACAGAAAGTGATTGGAAGTAGTAGTACTACTACCTTTGGGAATCAGGTGTTTCACAGTCACTTTTACTAGTAAAATGCAGTAAAAATGGTGATGCCCTGCCCAAACCCCCAGTACACTCAGTCAAGAAGGTTACGTTGTCGACTTAGGGTTAGTGTTCAACGTTCACTTAACAACTCCAATATTTTTCTGGTGTGACAGGTGGTCCCATCTACCTACCGTATTTGTGCCACGCAATAGTATTGATTCGATTCTTGGTAGTGCGTTGATAAAATACGAAGTAATAATTCTTCTACCGGTACTTCGTACATACCGGTACGTAGTATGACCTAAAGAAAAGGTCATACAGTAATCGAAGGAGCCTAAATGCGATCGTATCAACATTCCAACAAGACGCTTTTAGAAATCGTGAGATCGAAATTAGCGTCTCTTTACGAAGTATCATTATTGTTACAGTATTGGGGGGGCACTACATACAAGGCACGGTAATATAATACCGAAGTAGAAATTCCGAAATTCATGACCTAGATTTCTTGTTTGTTCAAATTAACAAAAATGGAACCACGCGGAAATACTGTTACGAAGACTACTGAGGGACATGACAATGACTAATGACTAAATTACGATCTGGTCCCATCCAAGACCTCTCCCATATCTATGACGGTACGTACCGTACGCTATATCTCCCAACCCCCAAGACGTTGATCGTTCTTGGAACAGCTTGTGCTTCGCGCCTGTCGACAGAGCATAACTAAACCTGTAAGTTGCGCCATTCAATAGCCTTATGAATACTTCACTCCTTTTTTGTCCGTCCCGGTGTATCACATCTTTCTTCACTTCTGTCGAAAGTGCTAGCACGACATACGAGTAAGACTACTTGTACGTAACCAACTCAGGTCGTACAATTTTACTCATTTTACAGTACAGTACAGTACAGTACGGTACTTGTACGTACCGTACAAGGTACTTGAATTCGCGATCGTAATCTTACTTCTTGTAAAATCTTACCCATCAAAAGCAGGATCGACAACGCGTGCAAGGACCGGATACACAATTTATGATTCTCGTCGAGTAGACAAACATCAACGCTTACCTCCCATAAATCAGATCAAACCACCAAGAAAAATCAGAACCGTCTCGAGACATAAAAGATAAGAGTAAGGCTCTAATTACTTGTGCTTCGCAGATATTGATACCAGGGCCGCACCTTTATTTTGTTTGCACTCCGATAGACTCTAACACATATCGTATCGTATACATACGGTAATATACTTATACGCATATCATCATCATACACAGTAAGACTTACTATACCAGAATGAAGATATCGAATCATCGCTTCATGTGGATTTCCATCGCATTCGCGGCATGCATTTTCGGAGCCGATGCTGCCCATTCCCACGATCACCGGAACAACAACAACGACAACGACAACAGCAGCAGCCGGATATCCGAAACCAAAACCACAAGGGACCTCTCGGAGCTCATCCACGAGCAGAATCGCTTCGTATTGTTCAATTCGCGACGACTGGCCGGAGAATGCCGTAAGTTACAACACACAAACAGATGTTGTTTTTGTTGCGGACATCTAGGATTGATTATTGTGTATTTATGTATCGATTTATGGATGTATTCGTTTGCTTTTGCGCACCGGTAACTCGCTAACTCGCTAACTCACTACTATTACTATTACTATTACTATACGCAGTTCCCGTGTGCGAACCTGATCGTGTTACCATCAATGGAAACGCTCAGCTGAGTCCATCGCTTGCACCCACCCGTTTCCCGGAGCAACGCCCGGTCACTGGGCTTCAAACCCTCGGCTCAAACGGTGGTGATTCGACATCGACGACGACCTTTGAAGGTGCTCCCTCTCAACGTCCCTCTGGACTGCCCAGCGCGGCCACCTCTTTCCCTCTCGACGAGCTCGAATCGTTGCCCAACAACAACAACAACGACGGCAGCCCTACCTATGCACCCACCTACCTGGTAGAAGATATCGCAATCGCCGCCGCGCCGGTCCAGGTTTCGGCAGCGGCAATGACTCCCCCACCCACGGACGGAAACGGAAACGGCTGCGTTCGTATCCCCCAGTCCGAGCTCGGACCGGGATTGCAGGAAACCACCGACCAGAATTGTTCCCAGTGCTCGTCGAGCCATCCCGGGGGCCCCATCTCGGGGTGGCCGTGCAACGCGGATCCACTCGTTTGTCAGGGCCAATGCCTATTCCGAAGAGTCCGAATCCCCCAGCAGTAAGACTACTAATACCATACATACATCATGATAAATAAGCAATGAAGAATGAAATAATACAATAATAAATGCAACAAACATTGCATTGGATTGCATTGCATCCATTCATTCATTCATTCATTTCCAGTGAATCTGTAGGCAGGCGGTGCCTGTGCCAAACTTCATACATGTCAACGGTCTTGCAATATGTGTGATAATCTAATGATACTAACAGTGATCAATGACCACCATGATCTACTAACACAGGTTTCCAATAATAATAATAAGAGATTATTATTTGTATGTCAGAGCAGTGTCGGACTCCTCTCTTAGCGAAATGCGCGTGATTTCACCGTAACGGCCGCAATCTCTAACCTACTAAGATAACAACTTACACTAAAACCAACCAATCAAATTCAACCAAATTCAAGCATGTGCGCGACCAAGTGACCAAGCCGGACCCTCCGATACCCAAATTCTTCAGCCAATCAGCTTTAACGTGGTGTCACTGTGCACGGGGCCCGCAGCGCCCTCTCACCAAAGGAACACAACAAACACAACAAGCACATACACTTTGATTCCAACAAGAAACATAAAGACACAAAAAACGACAAAAACAACGAAACGTTGAAGCAACCAAAACAAGGACGAAACAGCCAAAACACTTGCAATTTCCACCCAAAATAACACCACTATCCTCAACAAAACAATCCCCTTCATCTCTAGCAAGCAAAATGTCTTACACAAGTGGCCTATTTGCAAGAGCAGCACGACACGTCCAACAGGATGACCTCGATGGCATTCCAGCGAATACACAAATTGCCTATGGTCGAAAAGGGGCAGAGTTCCTCCAGTATTGCACTACCATGTTTGGCTACCTGGATTATCCGCAAACAGTCACTGAAGAGAAGGTATTTGGCTTCCTTTTCTATCAGGCCTATCGATCCCGAAGGAGAAGAGGTCAGAAGATGAAGCGAGAACAAGAGGGAACACCGCCGATAGTAGAAAGAATATTTGATGCCGACGACTATGCAATGGTGATGGCAAAGTACAACACCAGCAATCAGCATAGTTGCGAGGAGTCCCTTGTGGAGGAGCTGGAGGACCCTGTAGGTTGGGATACAGTGAATCAATACTTGTGTTCCATCCTCAAAATACTGAGGCATCAGAGGAGTCAAAACGCAAACAATCTCACGAAGGAACACATTCGATCTGAAAGAGTCACCCAACTGCTGCGAGTCATTCAAGTCCGAAAAGAAGAAGATAAAAAAATGAGATTCGACGAGAAGATAGATCATGCATTGTCACCATACATGAATGTGCAAAACATTGAGCGGATAGAGGATTTCTTGTTCTCTAACAATTGTTACAAACCAAGTTATCATGTGGCAGCCTTGGGAGACAGATTCTGTTTCCTTATGACACATGGAGGGGTTCTCCGGGGCGAGTCCTTATTCAAATGTGAGCTGTCCGACCTATGTGACCTCATCAAATACGATGAAGGCACACACGCCTGCCAGATCCTAATTATGCAAATAATAACAGGCAAAACGAATGGCCAGAAAACTTTATATGGACGCGTTATGAGACATCAAAACGTTTACATGTGTCCGATTGGTGCGTTGGGCTTCTATTTGATGGCACAATTCCATCCAACGGCCGAGCTTGCGCACTATGACTTTGCAAGTAATGCCACTTGGTTCAACGTCAAATTACTCACAGATTGTAATAACACAGGGAACTATCAACAGTCCATCACCGATCAAGCCTATGCAAGTACAATGAAACAAGCTTGCAACGCCTTGGGGATCACTTCAAAGCATTTCGTTCACTTTGGCCATGGTACAGGTGCAGTTGCATGTGAAATGCAAGAGGTTGATCCCCAATACATCAAAATGATTGGCAATTGGAACCTTGACGTCAGAGAGGATCGATATTCTTCCAAACTCCCTTTGAAGGCTATGAGGGCATTGGCTGGGCATTCACAAGATAAAGGGGGGTTCTTCTTGCCAAGATGTAGTCTTGATCCACCTCCGGAGCTTCGTTGTCAAGTCTTCCCCTTCCTTGACAAGGCAATGAACACCGTCAATAGCACCCCAAAGCCGACTGCTCAAGCTTTCTTTGAGCTCCTCCTCAATTTACAATGTGTCGTACTGCAGGATGCGGCTATCTTGCTCCACCAAGGTAGGAAGAATTGCCTCTTTTTGTTGCCTGTTTTTGCAACTACTGCGTTCCACACGTATCAAGCGGCTCTCATGGAGAAGGTCAGCGTCGAAGCGGGAATGGGAGCTACTACCTCAATCGAAAAGAGTATTGATGTTGCCCTTCCAGGGGTTCGGGACCGGCTTCAAAACCTTCATTCAGAAGTCCATAATGCTTCACAGGACATTCGGCGGATACAGGCTTCAGTTACCACCTTCAGACAACAACAAGGTGTTGTCAACAACCAACTCCACCACTTCCTGCAGCACATGCTTTCGTTTCAACTGCCAGCGCCACCAACAGAAGCAACAACCGACACGCCGGATGAGGATCCTCCAGAAACAAGAAAGAAGTACTTGTTGTTTCGTACCCATAAGTCCGTTTCATCGATGTGGAATGAGTGGTTTGGACTTGGGGTCTTCGATGACATTGACTTCCTCGGGGGGATCGAAGACCTTGAAAAGATTGGCAGCCGATGGAGAAAGCATTACAACACAGCCAACCAGAAGCATTTCTCCCGCCTCAAGTGCATTGTTGATTATGTGAAGGGTAGAATTGTTGCTGGCGAATCCTTAGAGGCCATACTGGAAGAAGGCGACAACTTAATGAAGACAAAGGCAAAGACCCTTTCAACACTCCACACCCATCTTCGAAAGACCAAGTCCTTTCAACTTCCCACCACCAGCCAATTGCCAATCGATTCATGGCCCATCCCCAAAGCATCAAATACTATGCAAGCAGTTTGACTTGTAGATTGTTGATTGGTTTCCCATTGTCGATTGGAGAGTTGATTGGAGAGTTGATTGGAGAGTCGATTGGAGAGGAGTTGATTGGAGAGGAGTCGATTGGAGAGTCGATTGGAGAGTCAATTGGAGAGTTGATTGGAGAGTCGATTGGATTGGTGGAGAGAGGAGAGGAGTCAATTCGATTGGAGAGGAGGAGAGGAGAGCCGATTCAATTGGAGAGGAGGAGAGTTGATTCGATTGTTGGAGATGAGTCGATTTGATTGGAGAGGAGAGCTGCTGGTGATTGGTGGAGAGGAGAGCGAGTCGATTGTTGATTGGAGAGGAGATGAGCGAGTGGATTGTTGATTGTTCAGACAAATCCCATGGTCGATTCCATCCAACGATTCAAGAATGATTGTTTTGCTTAGCAAGTGTTTAGGATGAATTCCATGGTTGATTCGTTTCCAAGATGATTTCGCTTAGCCAAGTTTACAGCAGAGCCAAAAGAGATGCAGAGTTTAGTTCCAAATTTGAAATTATGAGCACTTTGTTGCAAAAGTAGAAATTATGAAGTGGAATCACTTGTTATCTAGTAATATCGCGTGTTACGTAGTGGGATCACGTGCAAATTGCAAATTGCAATTAGAGTTTCTTCCTTTTGCAAATCACTCCAAGCAATCGTGTCGGATCCCATTTCGTTGAGTATTGAAGAACGCGTCGTGCTTAGTTGAATATCAAAAAACAGAAATCATCTTAGAAAAAGTTTTGGGATTTACCTCGGCCGGCGAGTTTAGTCCCAGCGGGTAGGGCTGTCTTAATTTATGTTCGATCTTCAGTTCCTGATATTCATATTAAAAACTGGAGTGGTGATCACTCGTCAGGTTTGGGTTCGGGTTTGGTCCGTTGGATAGAAGACGTGTGGGACTAAAATAAGTGCCCAGTACAAAACCTACGCTGACAGGATTAATACTAACTTAAGTTATTGTTAAATTCAAGTATTAATAACTCAGTTATTTTACGGTACTTTCTAAAACCGCGCGCGCGCAGGTCTGTCAGACAGTCTGACAACTGATCGATTCTGGTAATAATAATAATAATAATAATGAGAGATTATTATAAGTATGTCAGAGCAGTGTCCGACACCTCTCTTAGCAATATGCGCATGATTTAACTGTAACGGTCGAAATCTCTGACACTCTAAGATAACCACTTTACAGTAAAACCATCCAATCAGATTCAACCTTTTATAATGTATGCGCATGCACGCGCACAATTGGATCGAACCAATGAAATTCAACCATATTGGTATGAAGAAACCTGGATATACGGCCCTACGAGTGATGGTAGTACAAAACTTACTGTGGTACACAGCCTACGTAACATCTATGGTAGTACAAAATCTGCGTAGAGACTACAAGAAAGAAACCCGGATATACGGTCATACGAGTGATGGTAGTAGAAAACCTACTGCGGTAGTCAACCTACGTAGAAACTACTACAATCCAATCCGGATATACGGCCATACGAGTGATCATAGTACAAATCCTACTGTGGTACAACAACTACGTAGAATGTACAGTAGTACAAAACCTACACGGACAACTATGTAAGAAAGAAACCCGGATATACAGAACGGGACCAACAAAACCCGGATGTATGGTCAAAACCCGGATGTATGGTACAAAACCTACGCTGACTGAAAATAATAATAACTAGGGTTATTATTTATTTTTAGTAGAAAATAAGTGTGTTATTATATAGTACTTTCTAAAACCGCGCGCGCGCAGGTCTGTCAGAGAGTCTGACAACTGCTCGATTCTGTACTGTGAGAGCTACTATTGGCAGTGCACATAGTATTACCTACTTCATACAACAATAGATCTAGATATTCACTGTACTGTACCGTACGGTACGGTAGGTAGACTAAAACCATTCAACTCGAACAAGTCTCTCTTCGAGTGGCAGTGCCCACGCTTCATTCTAGTTTTGCTCTCGTGAGCTTACTACTTCACTAACACATTTACGCGTGTAGTCCACTAGGTAATTTTAGTAGTATTCAGTGATTTCAAGTATTAGTATTTAGATTTGTGAGTGTTTTTCATATAAGATGATTTCTTGGATCGAACCTCTATTGGTGCACTATTAGCGCACCTTTAACGATTCGGCGAGTCAGCTCGCTTATTTGCCTGCTAGTCGTACGTGTGTTGGTGTATCTCATTCGTGTGTATCTCCGAATGTCTGTACGTCTGTACGTTTGCTACCGGCGCTTTTCTAGAGTCCCCGTGTCTTCGTACTCATAGTGTTAAGTACTTGTAGAAGATACCTTAAGGGCCGGTCCTTTTATTTGCACCTCCACATGCATCTCCTACATAAGGAGAATAGCTTTACCCCACCCATAAGCTTAGTGAGTAGATCGCTCTGCAATATTAGTTTCACCGGGTTCCTTGCCAATCCGGATAATCTTTCCTGCGATGCATTCGCGCGCTTTGTGGTAAGCAATACTGTTGTGCTTCTTCTTACAAGGGCTTTCCGGGTGTGTTACATTCTTAACAACCAAGTCATTGTCACAATACATGTTGGTCGGTCCTTCTATAGGTATGCCCATCATTCTGAGCTTGTATCGTAGGCCTTCTACCATTTCAATTGCGATCTTGAGTGCCACAATTTCTGAGCCAAACATAGATGTTTCAACGGTTGTTTGCCTCTTAGAGAACCATAGGATTGGTGTCCTGTTAACAAAGATGATGATTCCTGTATGAGATCTCCTAGTAGCCCTGCAACCGGCGTGGTCGGCGTCCACAAAACATGTGGTAGTTACAGCCTTTCCTCGTGGCTCGGGCATATCTGGAGGAATAAGTTCCCCCGCTTCTGGATAGAATTCAGCCCAGTCACATTCATGGAATACTGATTCGTCAAGTTCTGGGATGGAACAGTCAAACACCAACTTTGATTTGCTGTAATTCTTTAAGTATGCAAACAAATGAAACAATTGGTTTAGATGCCCTTCTCGGGCCTGTGCAAGATACCGGGACATAAGTGAAACAGGCATTACGATATCTAGCCTTCCAAGTTCACATATCCAACGGAGTATACCTATTAAACCCTGGTAATAGTTTTGTTTCTTCGAACCAAGTTCCGGTGAGGCGTCGATTTCGGGCCTATATCCAGTTACCAATGGTGATTTTGCAGATTTTGGGAGTATCTTGAAGGCATATTGCCCTTTACTCAATTCCTCCTCAACAGATTTAACGGCTTTGGACGTATACTTAGTTGAAGACATGGACCAGTACTCAGCCCCATCAATGGACGTGTTGCCAATGTCTGCCCCTAGGTAGAAGGTGGGTGGTTCAACGGTCCCATCCTTCAGTTTGAATTGCCTTTCGATTGCATCCATTTGGAACTTTGGATCCATTCCACATACAAGGATATCATCCACGTATGCCACACAGTATTCGTAATATGCCGAGCCTCCTTTCTTTACAGCCGGCCGCATATATACGTCTGGATCCGCCTTGCAAGACTTATATCCAAGTCCCCTTAAGTGCTCAGACAGATGGGATCAAAATGATGCGCCCGCGACTGGTAAACCATACAGAGCTCTTACAATTTTGCAGGGCCTTCCACATAACTCCGGTTCAAATCCTTGTTCCAGTGTAGCCACTGTGTAGTACTTTTCCTTAATTGGTGCGGTTAAGTATGCATTTTGGATGTCAGCACTTAAGACCTCAAGGTCATTAAGTGCAGAGACTAGGAAGAACATCCGGACTGAATCCCTGCTGGGCACGCTTGAGTATGTATACTCCCGTGATATTTCGGGCACTTTATGCCCGTCGCCAACAAGTCGGGCCTTCCGAGTTAGATCTATTTTCACGTCAAATACCATGTGCATAGTGATTTTTGTATGTGCCACCGGTACTTTGTCCTCGTCGTTGAACTCGAAGGTGATGAAATTGTTCTTCATTTCTTTTGCAATAGCCCTGGCCCAATAGTCACTGCTGGATTCCTCATCTATCCTTCTTGCTTCAGCGATTGTTTTTGGTAGTCTAACCCCATACTTATGGGATTTGGTCCAATATTTGGTCTTGGCGCTGGAGATAATCCGGTCTTTCTTCCGAATTACCCGATAGGCCCACCACTTGAAGGCTGGCTCATCTATTATGCCTTGATCCCTGGCAAACAGAGCCGTTTCGATGGGGAAACTTTCCTTCATGTCACTTAACTTTGCCCAAGAGGAAGTTCCATCTTTCCAACTGACCAGGATTCTCCACCCTTTGGTTGTTGGCTTAGTCTGTGTTTGTCCAGACTTAGTAGTGATAGTTGCCTGCTGTATCGCCAGAGCCTCCTTACCCTTTTCATAGTCAAGTAGCTCATTCAGGAGACAGTACATGCGCCCCTCGTCATCCACGGAGGAATAGAGATTCTCCGCAAGCACATTTGCCGTGTAGATCTCAATGGATCCATCTGGCATAGAAACCTCGTAGGATCTTGTGTCTAGGAGTGGATTGTTATTCTTTTCTCCAAGTAAGATCCCACTTGCGTCCCTGTACCGGGTATTAACCGTACCGCGAGTCCGCAGGTCCCCTATCTGCAGTAACACTTGGCTTCCAAGGTACTTGTCAAGATTGTTGGTTAAATCATCGATGTCCGGGGATGACGCCTCTGGCTCAGCCATAAGTACTTTGTCCTCACCCTCATATTTGCCATCAAATAGGCCCAAGGGTGGTTCCCCTAACTCTTTTTCCAGGTAAGTATCCGAGGGCTTTGCCTCATCGCCGATCCTTTCATTAAGTAGTTTGTTGTGTTCCTCCAACTGCAGGACAGTGTCTGGGTGCTTCCATTCCACTTCGGATATAGGCCGTGTGCCGTTTGTTATGTGTACTTTTCCAGTCTTATACAATACATAGTGACAATTGCCACCTCCATAAGTATCTCCACATGGGCCCAGCCATCGTCCATATTTCTCCGACTTATCCTGTAGGTCGTACCACCGGATGAAATCATACCAATCGTGTATCATGTACGGGGTTATATCCGGAGTATATCCATGGACTAACTCAAATCCGGTCCTTCCCATAGCCGATGGGTCCCCAGATGCAGTGTTACTTAATCTTCCGGCCGCCAACATTCCACAAAAGGCCCAGCACCTCCTCGGACTTCCTTTCTTAGAAGTCATCAATCGGATTGATCTCCTCAGGTCCCCTGCACTGTGTTCTGCCGTATTCTGCCACCAACAATGGGGCTGTATATAGGTTTGGCGAATGCGATACTCCGATCGAAGCCTAGTCCATCCAGTGCTGTGTGTCTCATGATTTCCTTGGGCCTTTGCCCCATCAGTGACAAGATGTTCCGGTATTCCTACCTCATTTATGAAGCAAGATAGTCCATCGTGGCATCGTTTCTCCCCTCTTACTGGATAGAACGCCACATATCCTTTCCCATTGGTAAAGATCTGTGCATCGGTATCATTTCGAATGATACTCGGTACTTTGAACTTCATGGTATCAGCGAACCACTGACCCTTAAGTACTTTTCTGTTTCTCCACTTTTGGGTCTTTAGCCTGCGGGTGATTGGTTGCGTAAGATTTCTTATGCCTTCCTGGGTAGTGACCTTAATCGTTTCTTTGGCCCTCTTAACACTGATGTTCCACATCTTTGCAATGGCTTCTGAATCATATCTGTCTACTTTCTCCGGAATCCTTATCGGAGGTCCCCATTGTCCGCGTCGGATAAATGACCTCTTTTCCAGGGAAGTTTCCTTATCTATCACATCTTGCTGACGTCGGAGTAATTTTCTTTCTTTTGTCCGAGCTTTTGCTTCCTTTTGGATGGCAAGCTCTTCCTCTGTTAGTGAAATCAAAGTTTTGGTTGAAGTAGCTGAAATTTGGAGTATCTCCGAGCTTTCTCTGTCCCCAGTACTCTTAACAAAAACTGAGTGTAACCGGTCGCCAATCTCTTGTTGAGTATACCCCGGCCGTTGAGTACGGGTTGTACAGATCTTCTGTAGGTATCTGAGTCGATAATCTTGGTGTTTTACATTGATGTGTATAGGGTTGTCTGTGGATTGTATCCAAGACTTGACTGTGCCAGTCGGTCCTCCCCCTGAGAGGGCTGCCACCACTTGTGGGAAAGACGCGTTGGCTGCTTCTTCGTCTTCTTCGAAGTGGGGGGCGTATGGGTCCCAGGTATGAGTGTTGGTTGCAAGGACCTGGTCACATGTATCAAGTTCGCGGCGTGTTGGCTTGCGTGTGTCAAAGTATGACAGAACGCCGTCGACTAGCAATGGTATTGTCAATTCAAAACCTTTGGACCGAAAGATAAGACTGTGACTGGAAGAACTGCAGTATCTTCTTGGTATGTCTTCAACCACATTCAAATAGCATTCTCGGATTTGGTTCGGGCATATCAGACTGTGCTGTAGTGATTCTCAAAAGTAGAGGGCCTGTCCGAATACCAATATGTATGTGATACCGTCCGTTGGATCTGTCCAAGCAGTAGCACAACGGGCAATAGGAACATCTTTCATTGGTGAGTACACATCAGAAAATGGGGCAACATCAGCAAATGTCATTATAGAATCCAGTGGATCGAGTAATACCATATTAGATCCCACTGCAGTCTTTTCCGCGTGGCTATCCTGCTCGCATCGGCCTGGCTTAACACTGGATGACTGGGTCATCTCTTTGAGATGGACTATTGGCCGGCCTACCCGAGGTTCTATCTTAAGGCCCCGGCCGGCGAATCAATTTCCATTCCCGTTTCCAATATGGCTGTGACAGCCGAACTGGTTTCCCGCTGAACTGGAGTTATTGGGAGGGTTTGCAGCAGTGGCTGCTGCCACTTTTGATTGTTGGTTGCCCCCGCTATTGCTTGCATTCTTTGCTTGTTTTAGCGCTCGGACTCTTTGTTGCTGCTCTTTAGACATGCTTAACCATATTTCTCGTGGATAGAACTTGCATTCAACGGGCCCTTTATAGGTCCCTGGTTGTGCTTCTGAGCCACCACTATTGTTGTTGTTGTTGCCTTGTGGCTTGCTGGAAGAGGAGTTGCCGCGTTTGTTGTCACCTTTCCTCTTTTTGTTGTGAGTGAAGGCTGACACGTTCCGACCCCTCTTGTTTGGTTCGTTTTGAAGTTTCTTTACTCCGAGTGCCCGGGTAAGATACGCCGAAGCTTTCTCAAAATTTGCATAATAGTCAGACCCTTCTGTTATTACGATTGGGATGGATTGCTCAAGTCGTACATCCTGTAGGGATTGTATGAAGTCATACACAAACTGATCCTCGGGCGGGAATGCCTTGTATCTTATCAAGGTTTGCTTTGCATCGTGCCATAGCCTCTTGTGCCTGTCAAAATTGTAGTGTTTGGAATCCCCTGTGTATACTGATTCCCGGATAAATTGCCGTTTGGCTTCAACAATCAGCTTTATGTTGGTTTCTTCATATGCCTGAGAGTAGAGGGTGAAATAAGCCTTACGTCCATTGCCTCCTACCCCGTTTTTTGGTCCCAAAGCTTTGTATATAGGACCAACCAGGTCCGGACCCTACCAACTTAACAATATCCCCCAAAGAGTATTATTGTCTTTGGACCAATGAGAGTTGGCATGGATTGTGCATCTTATTGCATACTCAGTCCAGTCGGAGTATGCGTTGTCTGGGCCCGGGCCGACTGTTCCACACCTGTCGGTTTCTCCGACTGTAGATTGTTGTCTTATTGTGTAGAGTAGGGATGTTTTGGTGACACCCCTCTTATGCCATAGGTATTCGCGTAAGTTCTCATCAAATTCCCTGAACTTTGACATCGTAGTCAGTTTGTCGGGTAGTGTCAGGTCCTTTACTGCTGTATTTTCATCGTCCTCCTTTGTAGATCTCAAGCGTTCCCGTGTATCTATCTCTGCCGTTGGGTCCTTTATCCAGTCCACTTCGGTGGCCGTTGCGCCTATTATAGGTTGGAACCTAATCCAAGCCACAAACAGCTTCAGTCGATCGCCGAATGCTCTACCAATAAAGAGTTCTTGTGGGTCCGGGCATAGATGGTGTTTCGCCTTGCTTAGTGATCCTAGAAAAGACTTGATCCCTTCTGAATTGAGATCTGCAACAGCCTTCGTGTTGGAGTACCCATGTCTGAAGATTTTGTTGGCTGTAGGCCTGTTGACTCCGAAGGACTCAAGGATCTTCCTGAAACAGACTTCAGCTGCTGTCAGCGCCCTTTCCCCTGCGTAGCCAGGGATGCCAAGATTGGCCTCTGCCCTTTCCTTAGCTTCTCTTGCTGTGGATGATAGAGATAAGTTCCTGCTTGATAGCCTTGCGACCAAAGTTACTGTGAGTTGCTCAAGCTGTTCCGGGTCCAACCTTGTTGTTACCGACGGAGGTAGTAGGCCCACCAAGTTACCTGCTGCCTCCGTTGCCACCGCATCCGCTGCTGCTGCTTCTGCTGCTGCCGCTGCCGCGGTTGCGGCTAGTTGAGCTCTGGTTGGTGGCGCCATGGTGTGTTGTTTTGGAGTATGTTGTAGGAATTAGGCTTGTAACAAGGAGGTTGTTAGCTTTTGCTTTCATGAGGAAGCTGTGATTGTGATTTTCTGAGTTCTGAAGCAACTTGTGGAGTATTTTCCTTTCCACACGCTTTTGCTAGTAAACAGGTTCATATCCACGGTATGAGGATTGATTCCTATCCGAACTCTAATTTTTCAGTTCCTCTATACTTAAGCTCAACAGTTGTTTCCCTTTTATTGAAACGGTATCGAATATTCGTTCGTCTCTTATTAAATATTTGGTTCGGCATTTTTTGTGTATGTGTTTATCCAATACTGGGTATGTATATTACCTCGGCTGGTTTTGTTATCATATCATTTGTATACGGGTGAGTATACTTGGGCTCTTTTCTGTAGGAATTAAATTTGATTCCCATTTGATTTGTTTTCAAGGTCACGTTCCCGGGGTTGCGTGCCTCTCTTTATTAACGGTTCTTTTGTAGCCGTTATGCGATTCCTAGTACTGAACACGCGTACATCACATTATTCCGGTCGTTATTTGGCTGTTGTAGGTTTTGACACGTCTTTTTGCTATCCCCATCGATGGGGAACTCTTGCAAGTGTCTATTTAGGTGAATAACAATCTTTTGGTGTTCTTTTCTCCCTTACAAACCTCAGTAGAAGCCACGGGTATTAGCCTGGTGTGCTCTGCTGCGCTAGTGTTGTTAACCTTCTAAGCGCCTGAGTCTCTTCTGTTGAGGAGGGTCTTTAACGTCCAGCCTTTGGCTTCAGACGGTGATTAACCGATGATCAGTCAGCAATCAGCTTTCATTTTGTTACCCAGACTCTGTGAGTCCATTTGGGTCTGATTTGTTTTCTACTTCGTGTCATTAGATTGCAAAAGGTAGATTGCTGTAATATTGATTAGGTTCTAAAATTGTGAGCATTAAGATTAATCGATATCTGGACCCTACTGCACCTCTATCGGTCCCTCTTTACAGGTCGTATGTGCATTGAGATGAATCGTATAAACAGTTATTTACTTTGGCGACTATCACGAGTAAACAATCTAGCCTGTCTGACGTACGTATCATAGTCTGCCTGTATGTCCTTAACCGCACGATTTCTAGAGTCCCCGTGTCTCCGTGGTAGTACAGTACTAGTAGGAGATACTTATCCTGCGGCTCTCATTTTTTCATCGACTCCATCTTGCCACATACACCTCATTGCTATTTCAATTAACCTGGTCCCGCTCATCAATTTAGTGAGTAGGTCCGCAATATTTGACTTGCCTGGCTCCTTTGCAATCCGGATAATTCCCGCTGCTATACACTCCCTTGCTTTGTGGTAAGCAACACTGTTATGCTTCTTCTTACAAGGGCTCTCAGGCCTTGTAGTGTTCTTCACAACTGATTCGTTGTCACAATAGATATTGGTAGGGCCTTCCAAAGGAATTCCCATCATCCGTAGCTTGTATCTTAGCCCTTCTACCATCTCGATCGCTATCCTAAGCGCGACTAATTCCGAGCCAAACGTAGATGTTTCAACAGTTGTTTGCCTTTTGGAGAACCACAAAATAGGTGCTCTGTTAACAAAGATGATGACTCCTGTATGAGATCTTCTGGTAGCCTTGCAACCTGCGTGATCCGCGTCTACAAAACACGTAGTGACAACAGCCTTTCCCTTCGGTTCGGGCATATCTGGAGGCAATAGTTCTTTGGCCTCTGGATAGAATTCACTCCAGTCGCACGACTGAAAATTTGACTCATCTACCTCGGGCGTAGATGCATCAAATACCAACTTGGACTTACTGTAATTCATTAAGTATGCAAACAGATGGAACAACTGATTGAGGTGACCCTCTCTTGCTTGGGCAAGATATCGAGACATAAGCGACACGGGCATGATGATGTCCAATCGGCCAAGTTCGCAGATCCACCGGAGTATCCCCACCAAACCTTGATAATAGTTTTGTTTCTCCGGGTCAAGTTCTGGTGACGCATCTATCTCCGGTCTATACTCAGCGCTCAATGGCGACCTTGCTGTTTTGGGTATTACCTTAAATGCGTATTGTCCGGTTGACAGTTCTTCTTCAACCGACTTGATTGCTTTTGCAGTATACTTAGATGAAGCCATGGACCAGTACAGGTTACCGTCGATGTAGGTCTTTCCAATATCGGCCCCTAAGTAGAAGGAAGGTTCTTCAACTGTTCCATTCTTCAACTTGAATTGCCTTTCTATTGCATCCATCTGAAACTTTGGATCCATCCCGCATACGAGAATATCATCAACGTAGGCTACACAGTACTCGTAATAGGCCGTACCATCTGGTTTGAATGCAGATCGGAGATGCACGTCAGGATCTGCTTTGCAAGATACGTAACCAAGCTCCCTTAAATGACTAGCCAAGTGTGATCAAAAAGATGCCCCTGCAACTGGGAGTCCATATAAGGCCCTTACAATCTTGCAGGGTCTCCCACATAGCTCTGGCACGAATCCTTGGGCCTCTGTAGCTATTGTGAAGTACTTCTCTTTGATGGGTGCTGTTAAGTAAGCGTTCTGTATGTCCGCACTGAGTACTTCGAGGTTGTTAAGTGCTGCCACTAGGAAGAACAATCAAACCGAATCCCTACTGGGTACGCTGGAATAGGTGTATTCCTTGGAGATCTCTGGGACTTTGTGGTCGTCGCCAACTAAGCGTGCCTTCCGAGTTAAGTCAATCTTGACATCAAAGACCATGTGCATGGTTATTTTGGTATGCCCCACTGGTATCTTGTCCTCCTCATTAAATTCAAAGGCAATAGAGCTGTTCCTCATTTCTTTTGCAATAGCCCGAGCCCAATGATCGGTCCCCGTTTCTCTATCAATCGCCTTTGCCTCTGCAATAGACTTAGGGAGCCGGACCCTGTACTTATGGGACTTGGTCAAGTACTTGGTTTTAGCGCCAGATAGGATCCGGTCTTTTCTCCGAAGTACCTTATAGGCCCACCACTTAAACGCTGGCTCATTTATGATACCTTCTTCACGGGCGTATATTGCTGTTTCAATCGTGAAGCTTTCCTTCATATCGCTTAACTTTGCCCAGGATGTAGTGCCATCTTTCCACCTGACAAGGAACCTCCATCCTTTGGTTGTTGGCTTTGTTCTAGTTTGTCCGGATTTTGTTGTGTAAGTAGCCTGCTCGATAGTTAAGGCCTCCGCATCCCTTTTGAAATCGATAATCTCATCCATTAGACAATACATGCGCCCTTCATCGTCGACGGAAGAATAGATGCTTTCTGCAAGTGTGTTGGCTGTATAAATTTCAATAGATCCATCTGGTATAGGGACCTTGTAAGACCTCGTGTCTAAGAGGGGATTGTTGTTCTTTCACCAATCAGCACACCATCCTTATCCCTGCAACGGCTCTTGACTAGCCCCCGGATGTGTTGGTCCCCTATCTGGAGTAATACCTCGTTTCCAAGATACTCATCAAGGTCCTTATCAGATAGGTCATCAACATCCGGGGAAGAAGCCTCGGCTTCTGCCATGAGTACTTCATCCTCTCCCTCATATTTGCCATCAAATAGGCCCAGAGGTGGTTTCGCCAAGTTCGTTTTCAAGGATAAGTATCGGAAGGTTTGACCTCATTGCCTATTTTTGCGTTGATTTCTTTGTTGTGTGCTTCCAACTGTGATAGGATATCTGGGTGTCTCCATTCTTCCTCAGATATAGCCCGGGTGCTGTTTGTTATGTGAACTGTTCCGGTCTTAAATAAGACATAGTGACAATCTCCACCACTGAAAGTATCCCCACATGGGCCAAGCCTATTTGTCTTTCCATTTAAGTTGTACCACCAGATGAAATCGTACCAATCGTGGATCATATACAGGGTGATATCTGGAGTATACCCATGCACCAATTCAAAGCTAGTCCTCCCCATTGAGGAAGGGTCACTTGATGCCACAAGATTCATCCGGCCGGCCGCTAACATTCCACAGAAGGCCTAACACCTCCTGGGACTGCCTTTCTTAGACGTCATCCAGCGAATTGCCCTCCTCAGGTCTCCGGCACTGTGTTCTGCTGTATTCTGCCAAGAGCAGTGAGGTTGTATGTATGTTTGTCGAATGCGGTACTCCGACCTGAGTTTGTGCCATCCGGTGTTGTGTGTTTCATGGTTGCCTTGGGCCTTTGCCCCATCAGTAACAAGGTGTTCTGGAATTCCTACTTCATTGATAAAGCAAGATAAGCCATCGTGGCACCAAACTTCTCCCCTGACAGGATAGAAGGCCACGTAGCCCTTTCCATTTGCAATGATCTGAGCTGCTATATCGTTTCGGATGATACTGGGAACTTTGAACTTCATAGTATCAGCGTACCAACAACCCTTGAGCATCCTCCTATTCCTCCACCTCTGTGTCTTCAGTCTCTTTGTAATAGGCTGGGACAGTTGTCGAATGCCATCTTGGGTAGTGACTTCAATAGTAGCCTTGGCCCGCTTCTCACTGATGTTCCACATTTTAGCAATTGCCTTGGCATCATACCTGTCAACCTTGTCGGGTATCCTTATTGGAGGTCCCCATTGTCCCCGTCGTATGAAAGACTTCTTGTCAAGGGACATTTCTTGGTCTAGGACATCTTTTTGGCGCCTTAACAGCTTCCTCTCCTTGGTGCGAGCCTTGGCTTCCTGTTGAATGGCAAGCTCAGCTTCAGATAATGAGGACGATGAAGGCTTGGTGGAAACATTTGCTGAGTTTCGAAGATTTTCTTGGCCCTCCCCGGTGGTTCCAGCAAGGGCTGAAATCAATCTGGTGGAAACGTCTGTTGGAGTATATCCGGTGCGTTGGGAAGGAACTCTATTAGTACAGACAGAAGCCAAATGGTGTAGCCGGGTCGTGTCGTACCCTGTGCCTAGCGGTTCAGGATGAATCGTGGATGAACATTTGATAGAGGTCCCACAAACTGACAGGCACCCTGAAAGAGTAGCAACAACCCGCGGGAAAGAGGCATTGGTGGCTTCTTCTTCCTCTGCAAAATGAGAGGAGTAGGGGTCCCAGGTGTGGGTATCTGTAGCCAGTATGTGTGCGCAGTTCGTCAGTTCCTTCTTTGTAGGTTTGCGGGAATCAAAATAGGATATGACTCCTTCGACTTTGAGAGGGATGAAGAGCTCTGTGTCATCGGATTGGAATGTAATCCCGTGTGTAGAAGTGGAGTCGTATCGCCTTGGGGTGTCCTCAACCTTGTTGAAGTTGCAGTCCCGGACCTGATTGGGACAGACCAAGCTGTGTTGCAACTTGGTGCCAAAGAACAAAGCCTGACCAAACACCAAGATGTAGGTAATCCCATCAGTTGGGTCAGTCCAAGCTGTGGCGCAACGGGCAATAGGGACATTCTTAAGTGGTGAGTAGGTATCTGAAAATGGTGCAACATCCACATATGTCAAGATAGAATCCAATGAATCAAGTAATACCATATTTGATCCCGCGGCTGTTGTATCAGCATGGCTGTCCAACTCGCATCGACCATTATGGGGAGATGGTGAGCCAAAACTCTTGATATGGACTATCGGCCGGCCTACCCGGGATACAATCGACAGGCCCTGGCCAGCAAATCAATCTTGGTTCTTCTTCTTGTGAGTATGGCTACCGAATTGGTCACCGGCCGACCCCTTAGCTGCAGTATTCTCCCCCTTGGCTTTGACCATAGAAACTTGCGCAGACTGTCCTGGGGAGTTGAGGGAGGGGCGTAGGGCCCTTACTTGGTTCTTTTGAGCCGAGGACATAGTGACCCAGATTTCTTTTGGATAGATTTTACCCTCAAGAGGCCCATTGTATGTACCGGAAGTCTTCTGTTTCTTCTTGTTGCCGGACTTCTTGTTGGAGGAGGAGTTGCCTTCGTTGTTGCGTTTGTTGCCCCTTTTTCCCTTGAATGAAGAGATATTTCTCCGACTGCCTTTACAACTGGCTTGCATCTTCTTGATACCAAGCGCTTGAGTGAAGTGGGCGGCAGCCTTGTCAAAGTTGTCATACATGCCACCTCCTTTGTTTAGGACCAATTGGACTGCAATTTCGAGTCTTGGATCCGATATAGAGTGGCAGAAGTCGGTAACAAACTGATCTTCCGGTGGGAAAGCCTTGTGCCGCAACAGGAACTCCTTCGCATCATCCATCGCCTTTTATGCTTCTCGAAACTGTAGTTCTTGGTATCCCCGGAATAGGTAGAACTCTGTAGAAAGGCCCTCTTTTCTTCTATGAGAAGTCTTATATTTGTTGATTCGTATGCTTGAGAGTAGAGGGCGAAATATGCCTTTCTCCCATCCCCTTCGGAGCCAAGACCTTGGATGTAGGACCAACCGGGACCCGCCCCTACCAATTTGAAAAGGACTCCCCATAGCGTATTGTTGTCTTTGGTTCAGTGGGATCCTGAATGAACCGTGCATCGTATAGAGTACTCATTCCAGTCGGCATACTTGTCTGTCGGGGCAGATCCAATGGTCCCCGCCCTCTCAGCATCGCCGACTATAGAGTCCTTCCGGATCGTGTAGAGTAGAGATGTTTTGGTGACACCCCTTTTGTGTCGAAGATATTCCCTGAATCGTTCATCAAATTCCTTGAGTTTTGACATTGCAGTGAGTGGTTCTGGGAGAGTAAGATCCCCGGCCGCTGTGTTGCTGTCGTCCTCCTTGAGGGACTTGAGGCGAGTTCAAGTCTTGGACTCTGCGTCCGGGTCAGTCATCCAGTCAACTGGAGTAGCTGTAGCCCCAATGAGAGGCTGAAATTCGATTCAAGCCACAAACAACTTGAGCCGATCCCCGAAGACCCTCCCCACGTACACTTGTTTTGGGTCCGGGCAGTAGTTGTGTTTGGTCTTGTTGACACCATTCACTAGGGATTTGATTGCGGATTCATCCATGTCTCGGAGGGAGTCAGTACTGCTGTAGCCAGTCCGGAAAAGTTCAGTCTGCTGTAATCCGGTTCAATCCAAAAGATTCCAAGATTTCTCTGAACACTATTTTGGTTGGGGTTAGGGACCTCTCCCCTGCGTATCCAGGGATTCCCTCCTGTTCATTAGCGCGTTCGATTGCATCTTGAACCTCTTGTGTGAGTGCCGGAGCCCGGTTAGTATCCATCATGGTCCTAATAAATTCCATTTGCGCCGCTGTAAAGCCGAGATTGGCAGGAATGGCTGGCCCATTGTTGGTGGGTCCACCAGCTGCTGGGTTAGCGGCGGCAGCCGCTGGATTAGCGGCCACATTGTTGTTGCGTTGGTTCTGTCGAGCTGTTCTTCCTCTCACCATGGTTGGTATATTGCGTCTGGAATAGTTGCTTACTTGTTCTGTAAGTGATATATGAATGATTTTCTGAAGGGATTTTGGATTTCTCAAATAATCACTCTCTTCGCAATATCACTAGTAGTGGATATTTTCTCGTGGTTTCTCCTTGCAAAATTCTACAAACGTTTCTATTCCGAATGCAAATCCCTCAGTTGTCTCATACTTAAGCGAACTGTTCGGGTTCCAATTCGAATCGGGGCGGTTGATTTGGCTTATGAATCCCTTTGCGGGCCGTTGGGTTTACTCGTGCGGGATTTAGTGGCCGTTTGATCTGGCCTGCTACTGGTTCCCACAGAAATCTGCGGCCGTTGAATTGTTTGTACAGAAATTGGGGCCGTTGGTTTGTTTTCCCGTTATTTTATGGTTACAAGTCCAACGGATCCCTCTAATGAGCGGGAGTTGAAACTGCTCTAGAATAGTTCAACTGCCCTCTCCGTGTAGTGGCTAGGTCCAGCTTAGTGCACACATCTGTCCGCTGCCCCGCTGTATGTTAGTAATTTTCTCCTCTTACGGAGGACACACGTCTCCGATACTTGGCTAGTCCTTTGCTGTATTTCCAGCTAGTACCGTGTGGCCGTACATCTTGTACTATTGGGGCCAGTAGCTTGTTGCCGTTTCTATGCACACCTAGGTGTGTTGCCAGTACTCATCGTGTTGTTTGAGGCGCCATGTGGACCTCTCCACGCTTGAATTGGAACACGTTTACTTTTGAATGTAAAGACTGCGACTGCTTTGGCCCGGAATTTGATATCTTGTATCGATAGCATTTGCTCTTCCCCCTAGGCCGTTATGTCATTTGAGAGAAGCAAGAGGTATTAGCTCAAGCCAGGCTGCACTAGTGCCATTACCCTTCTAAGTGCTCAAAATTAGACATAGCCTTCCGGGGTCTTTGATTAACCGGTGATCAGTCGGTAATCGGTCTCGCTCCTTCTATTGTCGTGTGAACCGCTGGGACACTCATTTGAACTGTAGCCGATTGTTGACTAAGCACCCTTTTGGTTAGAATCACTGGGTCTGATAAACTTTGTTTTCTACTTCGTGTCATTAGATTGCAAAAGGTAGATTGCTGTAATATTGATTAGGTTCTAAAATTGTGAGCATTAAGATTAATTGATATCTGGACCCTACTGCACCTCTATCTGTCCCTCTTTACAGGTCATATGTGCATTGAGATGAATCGTATAAACAGTTATTTACTTTGGCGACTATCACGAGTAAACAATCTAGCCTGTCTGACGTACGTATCATAGTCTGCCTGTATGTCCTTAACCGCATGATTTCTAGACTGATAAACTCAAGTTTTGCGCTCGTGAGCTTACTACTTCACTAACACGTTTACGCGTGTAGTCCACTAGGTAATTTTAGTAGTATTCAGTGATTTCAAGTATTAGTATTTAGATTTGTGAGTGTTTTTCATATAAGATGATTTCTTGGATCGAACCTCTATTGGTGCACTATTAGCGCACCTTTAGCGATTTGGCGAGTCAGCTCGCTTATTTGCCTGCTAGTCGTACGTGTGTTGGTGTATCTCATTCGTGTGTATCTCCGAATGTCCGTACGTCTGTACGTTTGCTACCGGCGCTTTTCTAGATCATGACTCTCCTTTTGATGAAAATAAAAAATAATACGATACGTACTCCTCTAGAAAAGCGCCGGTAGCAAACGTACAGACGTACGGACATTCGGAGATACACACAAATGAGATAACACACGTATGACTAACAGGCAAATAAGCGAGCTGACTCGCTGAATCGCTAACAGTAAGGGTGCGCTAATAGTGCACCAATAGAGGTTCGATACGAGTAATCATCTTACATGAAAACACTCACAAATCTAAATACTAATACTTGAAATCACTAAATACTACTAAAGTTATCTAAGTGAATTACACGAGTAACCGCGTTGGAGAAATAGGCTCAAGAGAGCAAAATTAGAGTTTATCAGACCCAAATGGACTCACAGAGTCTGGGTAACAAAATGGAAGCTGATTGCCGACTGATCATCGGTTAATCACCGTCTGAAGCCAAAGGCTGGACGTTAAAGACCCTCCTCAACAGAAGAGACTCAGGCGCTTAGAAGGTTAACAACACTAGCGCAGCAGAGCACACCAGGCTAATACCCGTGGCTTCTACTGAGGTTTGTAAGGGAGAAAAGAACACCAAAAGATTGTTATTCACCTAAATAGACACTTGCAAGAGTTCCCCATCGAATGGGGATAGCAAAAGGACGTGTCAAAACCTACAACAGCCAAATAACGACCGGAATAATGTGATGTACGCGTGTTCAGTACTAGGAATCGCATAACGGCTACAAAAGAACCGTTAATAAAGAGAGGCACGCAACCTCGGGAACGTGACCTCGAAAACAAATCAAATGGGAATCAAATTTAATTCCTACAGAAAAGAGCCCAAGTATACTCACCCGTATACAAATGATATGATAACAAAACCAGCCGAGGTAATATACATACCCAGTATTGGATAAACACATACACAAAAAATAGAAATGACAAAAAATGCCGAACCAAATATTTAATAAGAGACGAACGAATATTCGATACTGTTTCAATAAAAGGGAAACAACTGTTGAGCTTAAGTATAGAGGAACTGAAAAATTAGAGTTCGGATAGGAATCAATCCTCATACCGTGGATATGAACCTGTTTACTAGCAAAAGCGTGTGGAAAGGAAAATACTCCACAAGTTGCTTCAGAACTCAGAAAATCACAATCACAGCTTCCTCATGAAAGCAAAAGCTAACAACCTCCTTATTACAAGCCTAATTCCTACAACATACTCCAAAACAACACACCATGGCGCCACCAACCAGAGCTCAACTAGCCGCAACCGCGGCAGCGGCAGCAGCAGAAGCAGCAGCAGCGGATGCGGTGGCAACGGAGGCAGCGGGTAACTTGGTGGGCCTACTACCTCCGTCGGTAACAACAAGGTTGGACCCGGAACAGCTTGAGCAACTCACAGTAACTTTGGTCGCAAGGCTATCAAGCAGGAACTTATCTCTATCATCCACAGCAAGAGAAGCTAAGGAAAGGGCAGAGGCCAATCTTGGCATCCCTGGCTACGCAGGGGAAAGGGCGCTGACAGCAGCTGAAGTCTGTTTCAGGAAGATCCTTGAGTCCTTCGGAGTCAACAGGCCTACAGCCAACAAAATCTTCAGACATGGGTACTCCAACACGAAGGCTGTTGCAGATCTCAATTCAGAAGGGATCAAGTCTTTTCTAGGATCACTAAGCAAGGCGAAACACCATCTATGCCCGGACCCACAAGAACTCTTTATTGGTAGAGCATTCGGCGATCGACTGAAGCTGTTTGTGGCTTGGATTAGGTTCCAACCTATAATAGGCGCAACGGCCACCGAAGTGGACTGGATAAAGGACCCAACGGCAGAGATAGATACACGGGAACGCTTGAGATCTACAAAGGAGGACGATGAAAATACAGCAGTAAAGGACCTGACACTACCCGACAAACTGACTACGATGTCAAAGTTCAGGGAATTTGATGAGAACTTACGCGAATACCTATGGCATAAGAGGGGTGTCACCAAAACATCCCTACTCTACACAATAAGACAACAATCTACAGTCGGAGAAACCGACAGGTGTGGAACAGTCGGCCCGGGCCCAGACAACGCATACTCCGACTGGACTGAGTATGCAATAAGATGCACAATCCATGCCAACTCTCATTGGTCCAAAGACAATAATACTCTTTGGGGGATATTGTTAAGTTGGTAGGGTCCGGACCTGGTTGGTCCTATATACAAAGCTTTGGGACCAAAAAACGGGGTAGGAGGCAATGGACGTAAGGCTTATTTCACCCTCTACTCTCAGGCATATGAAGAAACCAACATAAAGCTGATTGTTGAAGCCAAACGGCAATTTATCCGGGAATCAGTATACACAGGGGATTCCAAACACTACAATTTTGACAGGCACAAGAGGCTATGGCACGATGCAAAGCAAACCTTGATAAGATACAAGGCATTCCCGCCCGAGGATCAGTTTGTGTATGACTTCATACAATCCCTACAGGATGTACGACTTGAGCAATCCATCCCAATCGTAATAACAGAAGGGTCTGACTATTATGCAAATTTTGAGAAAGCTTCGGCGTATCTTACCCGGGCACTCGGAGTAAAGAAACTTCAAAACGAACCAAACAAGAGGGGTCGGAACGTGTCAGCCTTCACTCACAACAAAAAGAGGAAAGGTGACAACAAACGCGGCAACTCCTCTTCCAGCAAGCCACAAGGCAACAACAACAACAATAGTGGTGGCTCAGAAGCACAACCAGGGACCTATAAAGGGCCCGTTGAATGCAAGTTCTATCCACGAGAAATATGGTTAAGCATGTCTAAAGAGCAGCAACAAAGAGTCCGAGCGCTAAAACAAGCAAAGAATGCAAGCAATAGCGGGGGCAACCAACAATCAAAAGTGGCAGCAGCCACTGCTGCAAACCCTCCCAATAACTCCAGTTCAGCGGGAAACCATTTTGGCTGTCACAGCCATATTGGAAACAGGAATGGAAATTGATTTCGCCGGCCGGGGCCTTAAGATAGAACCTCGGGTAGGCCGGCTGATAGTCCATCTCAAAGAGATGACCCAGTCATCCAGTGTTAAGCCAGGCCGATGCGAGCAGGATAGCCACGCGGAAAAGACTGCAGTGGGATCTAATATGGTATTACTCGATCCACTGGATTCTATAATGACATTTGCTGATGTTGCCCCATTTTCTGATGTGTACTCACCAATGAAAGATGTTCCTATTGCCCGTTGTGCTACTGCTTGGACAGACCCAACGGACGGTATCACATACATATTGGTATTTGGACGTGCCCTCTACTTTTGAGAATCACTGCAGCACAGTCTGATATGCCCAAACCAAATCCGAGAATGCTATTTGAATGTGGTTGAAGACATACCAAGAAGATACTGCAGTTCTTCCAGTCACAGTCTTATCTTTCGGGCCGACGGTTTTGAATTGGCAATACCATTGCTAGTAGTCGCTGGCGTTCTGTCATACTTTGACACACGCAAGCCAACACGCCGCGAACTTGATACATGTGACCAGGTCCTTGCAACCAACACTCATACCTGGGACCCATACGCCCCCCACTTCGAAGAAGACGAAGAAGCAGCCAACGCGTCTTTCCCACAAGTGGTGGCAGCCCTCTCAGGGGGAGGACCGACTGGCACAGTCAAGTCTTGGATACGATCCACAGACAACCCTATACACATCAATGTAAAACACCAAGATTATCGACTCAGATACCTACAGAAGATCTGTACAACCCGTACTCAACGGCCGGGGTATACTCAACAAGAGATTGGCGACCGGTTACACTCAGTTTTTGTTAAGAGTACTGGGGACAGAGAAAGCTCGGAGATACTCCAAATTTCAGCTACTTCAACCAAAACTTTGATTTCACTAACAGAGGAAGAGCTTGCCATCCAAAAGGAAGCAAAAGCTCGGACAAAAGAAAGAAAATTACTCCGACGTCAGCAAGATGTGATAGATAAGGAAACTTCCCTGGAAAAGAGGTCATTTATCCGACGCGGACAATGGGGACCTCCGATAAGGATTCCGGAGAAAGTAGACAGATATGATTCAGAAGCCATTGCAAAGATGTGGAACATCAGTGTTAAGAGGGCCAAAGAAACGATTAAGGTCACTACCCAGGAAGGCATAAGAAATCTTACGCAACCAATCACCCGCAGGCTAAAGACCCAAAAGTGGAGAAACAGAAAAGTACTTAAGGGTCGGTGGTTCGCTGATACCATGAAGTTCAAAGTACCGAGTATCATTCGAAATGATACTGACGCACAGATCTTTACCAATGGGAAAGGATATGTGGCGTTCTATCCAGTAAGAGGGGAGAAACGATGCCACGACGGACTATCTTGCTTCATAAATGAGGTAGGAATACCGGAACATCTTGTCACCGATGGGGCAAAGGCCCAAGGAAATCATGAGACACACAGCACCGGATGGACTAAACTTCGATCGGAGTATCGCATACGCCAAACCTACATACAGCCCCACTGTTGGTGGCAGAATACGGCAGAACACAGTGCAGGGGACCTAAGGAGATCAATCCGATTGATGACTTCTAAGAAAGGAAGCCCGAGGAGGTGCTGGGCCTTTTGTGGAATGTTGGCGGCCGGAAGGTTAAGTAACACCGCATCTGGGGACCCATCTGCTATGGGAAGAACAGGATTTGAGTTAGTCCATGGATATACTCCGGATATAACCCCATACATGATACACGATTGGTATGATTTCATCCGGTGGTACGACCTACAGGATAAGTCGGAGAAATATGGACGATGGCTGGGACCATGCGGAGATACTTATGGAGGTGGCGATTGTTACTATGTATTGTATAAGACCGGAAAGGTACACATAACAAACGGCACACGGCCTATATCCGAAGTGGAATGGAAGCACCCAGACACTGTCCTGCAGTTGGAGGAACACAACAAACTACTTAATGAAAGGATCGGCGATGAGGCAAAGCCCTCGGATACTTACCTGGAAAAAGAGTTAGGGGAACCACCCTTGGGCCTATTTGATGGCAAATATGAGGGTGAGGACAAAGTACTTATGGCTGAGCCAGAGGCGTCATCCCCGGACATCGATGATTTAACCAATAATCTTGACGAGTACCTTGGAAGCCAAGTGTTACTGCAGATAGGGGACCAACGGATTCGCGGTACGGTTAATAACCGATACAGGGACGCAAGTGGGATCCTAGTTGGAGAAAAGAATAACAATCCACTCCTAGACACAAGATCCTACGAGGTCTCCATGCCAGACGGATCCATAGAGATCTACACGGCAAATGTGCTTGCGGAGAATCTCTATTCCTCCGTGGACGACAAGGGGCGCATGTACTGTCTCCTGAACGAGCTACTTGATTATGAAAAGGATAAAGAGGCTCTGACAGTACAGCAGGCAACTATCACTACTAAGTCCGGACAAACACGTACTAAGCCAACAACCAAAGGGTGGAGAATCCTGGTCAGTTGGAAAGATGGAACTTCCTCTTGGGCAAAGTTAAGTGACATGAAGGAAAGTTTCCCCGTCGAAACGGCTCTGTTTGCCAAGGAACAAGGCATAATAGATGAGCCAGCTTTCAAGTGGTGGGCCTATTGGGTAATTCGGAAGAAAGACCGGATTATCTCCAGCGCCAAGACCAAATATTGGACCAAATCCCATAAGTATGGGGTTAGACTACCAAAAACAATCGCTGAAGCAAGAAGGATAGATGAGGAATCCAGCAGTGACTATTGGGCCAGGGCTATTGCAAAAGAAATGAAGAACAATTTCATCACCTTCGAGTTCAACGACAAGGACAAAGTACCGGTGGCACATACAAAAATCACTATGCACATGGTATTTGACGTGAAAATAGATCTAACTCGGAAGGCCCGACTTGTTGGCTGATGGGCATAAAGTGCCCAAAATATCACGGGAGTATACATACTCAAGCGTGCCCAGCAGGGATTCAGTCCGGATGTTCTTCCTAGTCGCTGCACTTAATGACCTTGAGGTCTTAAGTGCTGACATCCAAAATGCATACTTAACTGCACCAATTAAGGAAAAGTACTACACAGTGGCTACACTGGAACAAGGATTTGCACCGGAGTTATGTGGAAGGCCCTGCAAAATTGTAAGAACTCTGTATGGTTTACCAGTCGCGGGCGCATCATTTCGATCTCATCTGTCTGAGCACTTAAGGGGACTTGGATATAAGTCTTGCAAGGCGGATCCAGACGTATATATGCGGCCGGCTGTAAAGGAAGGAGGCTCGGCATATTACGAATACTGTGTGGCATATGTGGATGACATCCTTGTATGCGGGATGGATCCAAAGTTCCAAATGGATGCAATCGAAAGGCAATTCAAACTGTTTGCACGTCCGAGAACTGTTTCTCCACCCCCCGCGGGCTATTGCGTGGTATTTTTACAATTCTCGACCCTATTTTTTAAATTTCCTATCTTTTTAGGTCGCGTGTCTACTAAAAAACCTTGCGCGTCGCACACCTTTACTTTTGAGACAATATCTGGTCACTTCTCAACTAAAATAACTGTTTTAGGGTTAAGGATATCATATTCGTTTCGTGACAAGCACTATTTTGTGTACAACTTGTGCACGAATGACTTATTTCATTTCCTCAACATGTTGCCACCATATAACGGGCTCCGTCCCAAATCCTCTAACTCCAACTCAAATCCCAATTCCAACTCCAAGTCGAATCCACCCCAGGCGGGCTATTGCACTCAAGGGTTTGGTTCCTGTTTAATGGCAGGAAGATCCGCTGTATTTTCAGAAGCTACACTGTCGGAATCGCCACCAAAATCTGAATCGTTCTTCAATAACCCGCAAGGTGGATTGATGGTTACATTCAGAACGACTTGATGATTGCTAGGAGGATCGACGATTCCATTGTTAACATTTGGATGATTGCTTTTTCCTGCACGAATCTTACGAATCATTTTTTGGAGTCGAGCAGTCTCTTTCTTGTGATAAACAATCATTTTCCGGAGTTCTTGTTCGAGATCGGCTGGGTGTTCCTGAACCATCTTTTGTATTTTGTAAATTCCCTCCATGGTTGGTTCGACTGTCGATTGGAAGATTAGTATTAGTAGTATCAGTAGAGTAGATTTTCGATTCAAAGAAAAGTTAGTAGTAACACCTATCTACTAGTAATAACTCATGCAAAATAGCGTACTAGTTCGTTTTACGGGTACATGAAAGTCGGAATCAACTTGATGGTAATCAACAACACAATTGTCCACGATTTCCATTTCGATAATCAACAACACAATTGTCCACAATTTACATTTCGATTCACATTTCCGTGCACCTTATGGAAGAACTGACGCGCCTGCCAACAAATGTTTGGAAGAACTGATATGATTGACCCGTCCGGCGCTGTGTATTAACCCTCTTAATGAGTTTATTGTACGTACTGTTCACTACTAAACATATTGTACGAGGAATGTTGCAATCATCACTAAGTAGTAATGCATTTACTTTACGAACCATTTTTGCAATCGAAGTATGGTAGTAAGGAAATCTACCGTACAAGAAAACACATCACACACAAAATAATACATTTAATTTTTTCCTTTCAACCGATTCATCTTTCCGACCTCCGTTCTTTTTGACCCATTCTACTGATATTTTCCTTCAAACAACTCCGCAACATCATGCCTCCTGTTATCAAAACCCCTCTTCTATTCTACTGCCGTGGTTGCTGGGATAAGAAAGGGAAAAAATCCAAGAGTTTTAAAGGATACAAATCTGGGTCAAAAGAGTGCAATACCTTGAAATATGTCTCGTGCGGCCTAAGAAAACATCTCAACTACAATATTCAATGCTACAACTTATACAAAAGTGATGGTCTAATTAAACGCAAGATCTCTAACTTCTCCACCTCTGTCAAAGTGCAGCCTACCTTGCCGTCTGTTCAACATTCCCCGTCAGATTTTGGGATGACTATGACACAAAACGGTCCATCTGTTCCCCCTTCCCATCTCTCCCAGCACCACACCGTCACAAGTCCATCAGCCACGGGTCTTCATTCCGTTCTAAACCAACAGATTGTCCATGATGTCTTTTTACCGCCAATGGATCGGAACGCCATTGAATCTTACATGGCTGTTTCCGCTGTTCAAGATGAAGATGCATTCCCGCTGAATAATGATATTGACAATTCGGATGACAAGGTTGACAAAGACGATGACGTAAATGAAAATAACGACAACAATTTTACCAACAACATAGATTGTGGAGACAACGAAGAATATCACACTTATCGTTCTGATGTAAACGTCGCTACTGCTCAGCAAGCCCCTCCACCACCATCTTTTCATGAAATCATTAATCTGAACGAAAGAGAGGATGCATTTCAAAGCCACACAAAACTACCGTGGCCCCATCATCTTCTTGCAGAATTGGAACTCATGAATTTAATGGCCCGACATGAATTGCCACTGAACACATTCAAATCAATTTTCCAGTGGGCAAAGAAAAGTCAAATGAGACCTGGTTTTGATTTTTGCGATGCCAAAATTAGATCTCGGAAAACAATTTTTGACAATCTCCAATCCAATCTTGGTCTCTCTGATATGAAATTTCATCCTCATATACTGAATTGGTTACCTGATAATAAGCCCACTCAGGTGTATGTCCGTTCTTTTAAGGATGCCATTTATTCTCTTCTTTCTGACCAGCAGCTAATGATAGAAGAAAACCTCTCCTTTCCCGACTATTCGACCCCTCTCTCTCCCGACAATAATCCTGAGTTGAATCCTCATTCTGTAATCTCAGAATTGCATCACGGCTCGTGGTGGAAATCTTCTTGGAAAGAAATTTGCAATCCCAATTCGCAAGAAATTCTTGTTCCTATTATATTTTACATGGATGGCATCTCTTTGGATGCGCACGGACGACTTACGTTAACACCATTGAACATGACACTCGGTATCTTTAATGTGGAGACCCGTTCTCGACCTGAAGCATGGACAACTATTTACTTCCATCCCGACCCTGAATGGAAGTCAACCAGACACTCTCGTCCTGCCACTTTGAAGGAAAAAATTCAGAATCTTCACAATGGTTTGGAAGTAGCGTTTCGTTCCTTCAAAGCCGCGTGTAACGAAGACGGTGGTATCGAATGGAATTATCTTCCGTACGCTAATCAACAGTGGAAGGTAAAAATGAAATTTGCCATTGCCTATGTTATTGGCGACACAGAACTTCACGATAAATTGTGTGGAAAATATGGCTCCTTCAATAAGGGCGTCATGCGGATGTGCCGTCACTGCAACTGTTATTCTCCAAACATAAACATTCCTTCTGTTCAACCTACAACAAAGAAGTGGTCACCTGTTGATTTTCATTGTTTTCCCGGCACAGATCTAAACGATATCAATAAGAACTTCAAAAACAACTCTCATCACAACATAAGGAATGTATTTCATGATTTATGCTTTGGTACAAATAAGAACAACATTCATTTTGAAACTCCCGGTGAATGTTTGCACATGCACCAGCTTGGCACTGCCAAACGGGCTGTCGAGTCAATTGAATTGTTGCTCCGCGGAAGTGTTCCATGTGTTTATGCCCCCAATTTGAATCACGGCGTGGCTGTTGCTAACAGTATTGGCCATTTAGCACAACGGTACGGTGGTTTGTTATCACGCCAGTCTGATAGAGATTTTTCTCGCACCAAATTTGGGACTCAGCTTTTATCAACCACGAAGAAAGAAGGGCATGATTTCTCTGGAATGCTTATTTCTCTTCTGATCGCTATTGTTTCCAAACCTGGATCTGACATTATTGGTGACCATCGTTTTGTAAAGAAACAGATAGAGGTAATTCAGCTAATTATATCAATGGAAGAATTTCTTAAACACGGTCGGATGAAATATGGTTCCTTAAAGAATCTCCCAAAAACAATTGTTCACTTTATCAATTGTATAAACTCAACATGTCACAGGAAAGGGATGGGAACAAACCTAATCAAGAATCACCTGTACTTTCACCTACCAGATTATATCTCTTTATGGGGAAGCCCTGCAGGCTGGGATAGTGCTCCCAATGAATCTCACCACAAAACTGAGATTAAAGCTCCTTCCAAGAACACGCAAGGTAATGCTGCATCACTAATCAATCAAACAGCCAATCGAAAGTCCGTGAAAATGATGCTAAGCCAGGCAACATATCACTACAACTTGAATCCGCCTGATCCTCCTCCAATTGAACGCCCTGATGGTGGCGGTTCTCATTTTCATATAATGAGAACCGAAAATGGGGAATCAACAATGAAGTGGCTTCGTTCTACGAACAAAAGCAAACCATTTTTTCCTTCTGACATACTTGACTTTGTTTGTGATTCTGTGCTACCTTTATTGGAGAATCCTTCGCACATTTGTGGAGTTACAGAGCACAATCGTTTCGATGTTGCTTGTGGGTCTAATTTTATATTTCGCTCGCATCCTTCATATAGATTGGATAGTTCTCTGCTCAACTCCGTATGGATGGATTGGTGTTTGATGAAATTAGACTTTGATTTGAATAACAATCCCAAGCTCATACCGTGCCATCTGCTATGCTTTTTAACTGTACAGAATTTGAAGCAGCCATACAGTAGTATTGGTGGCTATCCAATTGATACAAACGGAATGTATGCTGTGGCTCGCCGGTTTCAAGATGTGCCTAAGAAAACAGCTTCTGAATTTGTCAAACGTGGTCGCCTGATGAATTCTCTCTACCTATTTCATGTCGACACTATCCATTCCGAGCTGGCAGTTGTTCCAGAGCAAGGACTTGATGGCTGTATAACCAATTGCGATTGGCTAGTGATATCGAATCGGATCTCATGGCTAATTTTTTTTGAAAGCAAAAATGCTGCTACACCACTGTCTTATGAATGTTTGTACAACGCATGCACACTACAGGATGACATCCAGTTGGAACCGTTTGAGATGGCATTGAATGATAACAAATACAGTGATTATGTATCCAGGTCAGAGAGCGAAAGCTCGGACAGCAGTTCCGATTGAGTAGCAAGGGTTAATGTAACGGCTAACTTTAAACTATTGTTTAATATTACTATAGAGGGTCAGCTCTAAGCACAGTTTTGCAAGATACATATGCACTCATAATATAACACCCTTCGAATTTGGGATTCGAACAGCTATGTAATACTAATGGATTGAACAATAGAGTATCTCCAGAACGCAACGGCACTTTGATATGGTACGTTGGGAAGACAAAATAATAAATCACCTCGTCAGCAGACACTTCTCCTGGAGCAATGACTGTCAGCCTTGTATAGAACATATCATCATCTACATGGCATCTAGAATGGTAGTTGTGACCTATCGAAAATGCTAATGCCTGATGCCCAATTGCATTTAGCTTTGTACGAGACAGAATCTGAGACAACACATCCATTTCCTCCGCAACAAATGGTTCCACGTCAATTAAACTATGATGCATATGCTTCACAATTTCAACTGTTGTCTCTTCTAGCTCTAGTTTGATGCTGGGATCGACATGACTTTTGAAAACATACTCACCATTATTTGACTCCAATCTTTCTGGTCGAATTCCAATGATAGCATAATCATCATTGATACCGCCCCGCTTCACTCCTCTTCCAACGGCTTGTTTTGCTCCAACAATAGCAGGAGCAAACTGTCTCAACAATTCGATATTATTTTTGGAAGCCAGGTGTCGTTCCGCAAAATGTCGCAAAACTTTGGCAAAAACGCGCAACGATGGTTCAGAAACGTCAAATGCAAGAATATGCTTATCTGCCGTACTATCCAATGTATTGAAGTTTCCAATGGACAAAGCCTGTTCCGGTCGATACTTCTTCTTTCCTCCTGTCTTGCCACCCCAATCTGTCTCCATGTATTTACCTGCAACCGCAGCGGTACTGGATTTATTTTTCAGTGCTATTGTACGGACGCCATCTTTGCAAGTTGAACGCCTATTCTTTTTTTTCTTCCTTGGTTTTATCAGAGACAACTTTGCATAAGTTGCGTGGCTAGTTGAAACCGGTGCAGCAACCTTAAGAAAATTTGAAGACATTTTCTGTTGACTTCTGAATTGCCGTTGTCTCTTTTCTCTTTGTTTTTTGGCTCTTGCTGCAATTTTCTCTGGTGATCTTTTGAATCCCATTGTTGTTGCTGGGACAAATTGTCGTTGGAGGACGACAACAAGATGTTGGAGTGGAAGACCAATTGCCGTTGCTGTTGCCGACGATGGAGTGGAAGACCGATTGCCGTTGCCATTGCCGTTGCCGGGACGACGTTGGTGTTCTGGATTGATTGGTGCTTTGGATAGATTGGTGTTTTGGATCGATTGGTGTTTTGGATCGATTGGTGTTCCGGATCGATTCTTGGTGTTGGATCGATTGGCAATAGAAGATTTGGAGGACAACGACGATTTGTGTTGGATGGATTTGCAATAGAAGATTTGGAGGACGACGACGAATCGATGAGGAAGTCGCTTTGCGGTTCGATCGTTCCCGATTGGTGTTGGATCGATTGGTGTTGTTGCGGATCAATTGGTGTTGCCAATTGATTGGTGTTGTTGCGGATCGATTGGTGTTGGATCGATTGGTGTTGCCGATCGATTGGTGTTGGATCGATTGGTGTTGCCAATCGATTGGTGTTGTTCCGGATCGATTGATTGGTGTTGTTGCGGATTGATAGCAATTGCCGTTGCCGTTGCCGATTTGGAGGAGGACGACGAATCGATTTGGCGTTGGAGTGGAAGACCAATTGCCGTTGCCGTTGTGCTGGTGCCAATGGAGTGGAAGACCAATCAATTGCCGTTGCCAATGACGATGGAGTGGAAGGAGGATCAATTCGGGTAGAGTGCCGGTGGAGGAGCAAGCCCGCTTGGTTCGATGGTTCCCCCTTGCTTCTGGATCAATTTGTGGAGCAAGCCCGCTTGGTTCGATGGTTCCCGCTTGCTTCTGGATCAATTTGTGTTGCAGAGCGATTGGTGTTGGATCGATTGGTGTTGGATCAATTGGTGTTGCCAATCGATTGGTATTGTTGCGGATCGATTGGTGTTGTTCCAGATCAATTGGTGTTCCAGATCGATTGGTGTTCCGGATCGATTTGTGTTGCCGATCGATTGGTGTTGTTGCGTATCGATTGGTGTTGGATAGATTGGTGTTGCTGCCGCTTGCCCCTGTTGCTCTCGCTGTCGCTTGCCGCTGTTGCTATCGCTGCTGTTGCTATCGCTGCTGTTGCTATCGCTGTTGCTATCGCTGTTGCTATCGCTGTTGCTATCGCTTTTGCTGCGGTTGATAATTGAACAAAATGGGTGAGTATCTATTGATGTAGTACATAGAGTAAATAATAACAACAGAATAATATAATCTACATGCCACTAACCTAGACTGTTGGCGTCTGATCGATTCGATGCTGACAACGATGCACCTCCAGCGATTTTATTATTGCTTCCGAATACGATTTGGTTGCTTCCGATTCGATGGTTGCTTCCGATTCTGATTCGATAGTTACTTCCGAGAAACGTTGCTTCTGATCCGGTCCTATGAAAACAAGAAACAAGAAAACAGAAGAGAAAATACATTGAGTATCAGCAATGCCGGAGGCAGTATAATCATTTTCTATCTCTCTCATTCGTACCGTTGCTTGTTCCGACGTTCCAACGTTCCCACAATCGTCTCGAGGAGATTATTGTTGCTGCTGCCGTAGATTACTTCTTACTCCTACGTCACGAAAAACAGTATCTTGTTCCTGGTGATATAGAGGCAAGGGATGCAGGTTCATTGATTTCAAGACGTATTTGTTTGGGGGCCAATTCAAACAATATCTATCCATCAATTTCCCTCTCGTCCAATGCTTTCTATTGTCATGCAGTACAAGGCTGTTATTTCGGACTGAAATATCTGAGAACGGATCATTGTGCTCAAAGAGGGTCGGATCCCACGTTCCCAGACGGAGTGTTGATTGCAAGAATCAACACTCTACTCAAATAAGTTGGATGTAAGAAGGCAGATTATGAAGTGATTGTTTTTTTTTGTCGCGAGGTAAAAAAAGTGATTTTTTTGTCTGTCGCAAGAAGGTAAGAAAAGATTATTACTGTTTGTGTGGGAGAGAGTTTTTTTTTCGTCGCGAGGTAGAAAAAAAATCATCGATCGATCAAAGTAGAGGATACTTCAATCTTGTGTAGAATTCTACATAATATTGTACTAGTGTAGAATTCTACACGTTTTTTGTACTAGATAATTTTCGGTATTGAATCCGCGTAGGTTTCTACACAAGAAGATGTTTACACCTTACTAGATAATTTTCGGTACTGTATCCATGTAGGTTTCTACGCAAGTAGATTTCTACACGTTTTTAGTACTTCATAATTTTCGTTACTCAATCCACGTAGGTTTCTACACGTGTACGTTTCTACATGTTTTTAGTACTACATATTTTGGGTATTGAATTCGTTAGGGTTGGGGTTAGGGTTTAGGGTTAGGGTTAGGGTTAGGGCGTAGGATTCTACGCGAGATGATTAATACACGCTTGTTGTACAAGATAAATACAAGTAGTGTATCCGCGTAGGTTCCTACGCGAGTAGATTACTACACGCTTGTTGTACAAGATACATATTAGTACTGAATCAGCGTACGTTTCTACGCGAGTAGCTTACAAGTCACTTGTAGTACTAGATAAAACTTATTGGGTAATAACGGCAAAAGTATCTGGTCCAAGCCATGAATACATTCATCATGACTCATCAAATGCATATTGGGAACAACTTTGCCCCACGTAGAGAGCCCCAAATGTTGTGGTTTGACTCTACAAATGGCAAACATGGGGGTATTTTTGGTGCAATTCCACCAGGGCACAAACTTACTTATTGGGTAATGACTCCAAAAGTATCCAGTCCAAGCCATGAATACATTCTTCATGAACCATCAAATACATATTGGGAACAACTTTGTCACACAGAATGCTGGAAATGTTGTGGTTTGACTATCCAAATGGCAAACATGGGGGGTATTTTTTGTGGAAATCCAGGTCACAAACTAACTTATTGGTCAATGACTTCCAAAATATTCAGTCCAAGCCATGAATACATTCATCATGACCCATCAAATGCGTATTGCGAACAACTTTGTCACACAGAATGCCCAAAATGTTGTGGTTTGACTCTCCAAATGACAAACATGAGGGTACTTTTGGTACAATTCCAGGGCACAAACTAACTTATTGGGTAATGACTCAAAAAGTATATGGTACAAGCCATGAATACATTCATCATACCCCATCAAATACATATTGGGAACAACTTTTCCCCACAGAAAGCCAGAAATGTTGTGGTTTGACACTACAAATGGTAAACATGGGGGTATTTTTGGTGCAATTACAGGGCACCACAAAAAAACTTATTGAGTAATGATTCCAAAAGTATCTGGTCCAAGCCATGAATACATTCATCATTACCCATCAAACTCATATTGGGGACAACTTTGCCACACAGAATGCCAAAATTTTGGTGGTTTGACTATCCAAATGGCAAACATGGGGGTATTTTTGGTGCAATTCCAGGGCACAAACTAACTTATTGGGTAATGACTCAAAAAGTATATGGTCCAAGCCATGAATACATTCATCACGACTCATCAAATGCATATTGGGAACAACTTTGTCACACAGAATGCCAAAAATGTTGTGGTTTGACTCTCCAAATGGCAAACATGGGGGTATTTTTGGTGCAATTCCAGGGCACAAACTTACTTATTGGGTAATGACTCCAAAAGTATCCAGTCCAAGCCATGAATACATTCTTCATGAACCATCAAATACATATTGGGAACAACTTTGCCCCACAGAATGCCAAAAATAGTGTGGTTTGACTCTCCAAATGGCAAACATGGTTTTTTTTGGGTGCAATTCCAGGGCACAAACTAACTTATTGGGCAATGACTTCCACAACATTCAGTCAAAGCCATGAATACATTCCTCATGACCCATCAAATGCATATTGCAAACAACTTTGCCCCACAGAATGCCCAAAAGGTAGTGGTTTGACTCTCCAAATGACAAACATGAGGGTACTTTTGGTACAATTCCAGGGCACAAACTAACTTATTGGGTAATGACTCCAAAAGTATCTGGTCCAAGCAATGAATACATTCCTCATGACTCATCAAATGCATATTGGGAACAACTTTGTCACACAGAATGCTAGAAATGTTGTGGTTTGACTCTCGAAATGGCAAACATGAGGGTATTTTTCGTGCAATTCTAGGGCACAAACTGAGTTATTGGGTAATGACTACAACAATATCTGGTCCAAGCCATGAATACATTCATCATGACTCATTAAATACATATTGGGAACAACTTTGTCACACAGAATGCCCAAAATGTTGTGGTTTGACTCTCCAAATGGAAAAGATGAGGGTATTTTTGGTGCAATTCCAGGGCACAAACTTACTTATTGGGTAATGACTCAAAAAGTATCTGGTCCAAGCGATGAATACATTCATCATGACTCATCAAATGCGTATTGCGAACAACTTTGTCACACAGAATGCCCAAAAAGTTGTTGTTTGACTCTCCAAATGGCAAACATGGGGCTATTTTGGGTGCAATTCCAGGGCACAAACTACATTATTGGGTATTGACTCAAAAAGTATATAGACCAAGCCAGGAATACATTCATCATGACTCATCAAATGCATATTGGGAACAACTTTGTCACACAGAATGCCCAAAATGTTGTGGTTTGACTCTCCAAATGGCAAAAATGAGGGTATTTTTGGTGCAATTCCAGGGCACAAACTAAATTAGTGGGTAATGACTCAAAAAGTATATGGTCCAAGCCATGAATACATTCATCATGACTCATCAAATTCATAATGGGAACAACTTTGTCACACAGAATGCCCAAAATGTTGTGGTTTGACTCTCCAAATGGCAAAAATGAGGGTATTTTTGGTGCAATTCCAGGGCACAAACAGTCTCATTTGGTAATGACTACCAAAGTTTTTGTACCAGGCCATGAATGCATATCACATGACTTATGAAATGCATGTTGGGAACAACTTTTAAATGCATATTGGGAACAACTTTGCCACACACAGTACAGACAATGTTGTGGTTTGTAGATACAAATGGCACACAAGACAGTACGGTATGGTAGGTGCAGTCTACGAGATTCTACATGTGACTAGAGGATTGAAATACATAACCTTAGTGTGATCAAAAGTTTCCCTCCTGAAAAAATTATGGCGCGGGAGGGCTGGCTGGCACAGGTACGTGATCTACTTCTACAAATATATAACAGCGCGCCCAAGCCAGACAACACACAGAAGAAGTTAGGGCAAACAACATAGTACAGAACCCACGGAAAAACTCTACACACAAAAAATTGTACACATACTACACGAAACACCGTACACACACACACACACGACACACACAACACAAAACACCATACACAACCCGACAAAATTATTAGTACACACACATAACCACACAAAAAGAAACACATGATTCTTGATCCACACCGTATTCAGAAAAAAAAAATAAGGAATGCTATCGGAAAGACACGACGAAGCAAAAAATCCGAGGGGAAGACCCTTCGAAACAACAAAACCATCCGGCCCGGTGATCATCAAAATACAGGGGACAACAACGGTAAGAAAAAAAGAGTGAAAACAAACACCACAATTACTAACAAAGTGTGTAACAGTAATACCAAAACTATGAACGCATCAAAGGGCAACAGTAAAAAAAATGGTACCGACAACACAATTTCTACTACTACAAACACGGAAGAACAAAACACCATCAACCAGAGTAATGAACCAGCACTGAATATTACCAACACAACCACCACTACAGTAATGAACAAACAGAAAGAAGGAACAAAAACAAATGTGGTAGAGAAAACATCTAACGGAGAATGCTACAATTTAGAGGATGTTGCGGAACGTGTCATGAAAAAAATCCAATATGACAAATTGGCAGAGGAAGTGGCAAAACACTTACGGCAACAAGAGAGGGAACCACATATAGGGGTGGGAAAGGTAGTAATGGTACCTAAACAAATGGAGGCAACCATGCAGGGAGAGGGGACTTATAATGCCGGCAACACAAGAGAACGAGCAGTAAGTACAATTACAGACAAATATGGGCTTATAACAGACAACGATATGCTTAAGGCTTTGAGTGATATGACTGAAACACTGGACAAGCAGCTAAGGGATTACGTCAAAAAACATTGGTACCACAACATGAATTTCCCTATCAATGACAAGGTGACGGCGCATGTAATACAAAAAGCTGTTAAATCAAATGCGGTTATGAAGCCACCAAATATTCCACTTGCGTCATTCTGTTCCTTTTACAGGAAACGAGTAGGGACAGTACTATTAAATTCCTTTCGTGTCTAAGTTGGTAGAGGTACGAGATCGAAAATAATGAGACCTCGCGAGTTACTAGACTCATTCTTACGATCGAGAATCGATACTTAACTGGATGAGAAGAATCGATCGTCACTCAAGTCCGATACTTAGTGACCCAAACAAGAGCGCATGCCAGATATTAGCATATGCCATATTCTGTTAAGCGTCTTTGTTTTCAAGAAAAGACAGCAAAGGTTCGAAGCGCTGCTCACTTGTTTATCTGCAAAATACGTGTTGTATTAGCGGCAACACGATATTTCCCTGTAACGCGGTATTTTACCGTATATATTTGTAACAAAGTGCTGTATTAGCGGCAGCACGAGCGATATCTTGCTCTCCAGCAAGCTACATGGCTCATACTTTTAGATTATTTGATTATTCAACCTTAAACCTTGCACCGGACGCCCTTTGCGTCCCATTGTAGAACTACAAGCCTAAGATCTAACTGATTGCGTCGATTGGTCGATAGTCAGAATAGATCTGATTGGATTCGCATCCAGTCGTAGTGGATATCAGAGAAATATTAGACCACAACAGACCGGCACCCCAACCGGCCTGCAGCTAAAGCTCCTGTTGCTCTTCTTTGCCCTTGGATTGAATCAGCTCAACAGCCAGTTTCAAAAGGAAATTAACAGATTAACAGTCGCAAGCTTGTTGAAGCTTGCAAAAGAAGACGACAAGTAAAAAGCACTCGACGCCCACGACAATCCGACAGCCGATCCGAATTTTGTTACGAAAACAAAACAACACATTCGCCACGCCCCCAGATCACGACAGCTGAAACGAGACCACTCGCCATCGACTTACGATTACACGGCAACAATGCCTACCAATCCGACTGCTGGGAGAACAAGAAGCAGGTCGTCGTCGACAGGACGATTCCAAACACTCCAACCTGGGAGCGCAGCAACCACACCTCGGCTACCCGCAGTAGACGTGGCACCCGATCAACAGAATAATCCAAGCCGAGAGGAGGAAGAGGACACATCTATCACGGACCTCTTCCCATCGTTTGACCAACCACTAGCCACCTTCTTGCATGAAATCTTTGATATACCAAGGGAACAAAATGACGCCCTGTGTGAGGCCCTCATTGCCGCAAGGATCAAGACATGGCTAGCCTTCTTGTACATCGAGAACATTGGAGACCTAGCTTTCCTCGAAGGGGGAGCAAGAACACCAATTTATCGACATGTACAGATGTCCATACAACAAGTCATTGACTTCGGCCAACACCTCACAGCACAAGGACTAGACTCAGAGGATAGAACCCAGTATACCAAAGACGCCTTTCAGAGCTACTGTTTTAGTGCTGTCAGGGCCAGAAGAGCATCTGGAACGGATATGGAAATCACTAGCACACTCAACAGCAACGGCACACCTCGACGACAACAAGAAAGATCCTCCAAGCCCATCGAACAGCTTAGATATGAATCCTGGACCAAGAAATCAAGGGATGAAACTACCTTTCCAACTCTCCAGAATGATGCAAGGTTTGAACGCTGGCTTGTCAAATTCAAGGCGAAGCTGGAAACATCTGATATAGATACTCATACATTCCTCGATCCAAACTGGCCAGATACACCACTCGTCGGGTACGAAAAAGCTCTTCATGACAAGCAATGTGCTTTCTTCTGGACCCTTGTCCTACATACCCTCCAGAGTGATCTCTCCTATTCCTGCGTGCTCAGCCATACCTCCTCAAGGGATGGTAGACAAGCCTTCTTTGACTTTGTATCATTGCACGACAGATCCAAATCCAAAGTATATGACACATCCATCGTGATGCAACAACTATTGGACATTGATTTGAGAACGTGGAAGGATACCAAGGTCAAATTCATCACCCAGTGGTTTGCTCAGTTGGAATATCTCAACACACTACGCGATCCGCAAAGGCCACTTGATTTTGATACTGTCAAAACGCACCTTTGCAAGGCTTGTAGTAGCAGCTTCCAGCTCAGTGAACAGTTCTATAAGGTTGACGATCCTCCTGCAGCACAGGATTTGATTAAGTTTAGGCAGCATGAAGCCGTTGCTATCAGCGAATTGAAAAATACTCTCCTCCTTGAAGCCACCAGACTAGATTCCCAAGCCTCCCTGTCCCAACCTCGAAGTCGGATGTCTGTCAAAGCCAATACTCATGATTTGTCTTCTATGACACAGTCCACATATTCTGCTATCACTGACGACTCGGCATCATATTTACCTCCTATTGATTTTAATGGTGACTATCAAGACTACGCTGTTTACAAGGCTGGAAGAACCCCAGACCCGACCACAAGGCTACCATCTGCAGTTTGGACAACTCTCTCTAAGCAAGGCATGAAGCATTGGCTTGGCTTCACAGCTGATGACAAGAAACGACTAGTTGCCTGCCTCCGGCCTGAGCTCCTTGATGCTGCGTTACCACCGGACCCCAATTCCAGCAAGCCAATCACGCGCCGGGCCTATGAGCACCATACTGATGAGCAGATCCCCTTACCCGATACCGAACAAGTTCTATCGCCCGCTGACGAGAGCTCCGCCAGATCTGCATTCCATGCATCACTTGGTGTGTACAAATCATCTTCCCAATCAGACACTAGACCCCTCAAGTCTTCTGTTTCTCCTGCACACCCAGCCCGATTCCTTGCAGACAACCCTGATATACTTTACAAGAAAGAAGGCAATGTCTATATCCCTGTTGAACAAACCTCACGATCAGTGAACTTTCACTATTGGGCGCCGCTGGAATGTGAATCTCCTGTTTCATCAGCAAACCCCATCACTACGTATCACTCCAGCAAAACTGGTGTATCCACACCTGGTTCTGCTATGGTTGACAGAGGTGCCAATGGGTGTATCATCGGAAATGACGCATGTCTCATCTCTAAAGATATTCCTCCAAGATATGTCAATGTAACTGGTATAAACAACCACCAAATCCAGAACATCCCTATTGCAACATGCGGCGCCTACTCTGTCTCCAACAGAGGTCCTGTCATTATCATTTTTCATGAGAGTGCATACACCGGACAACACCCATCTATCTTGTCTTCCCCCCAGATGGAAGCATACCACTCAACCGTGGATGATTCCTCTATCAAGACAGGTGGCTCCCAAGTTATTACCACTACTGATGGTCATGTCTTTCCACTCAGTATATGCCATGGCTTACCTTACCTTGCTATGCGCAAGTATACCAGTGCAGAATTTGCTAATCTTCCCCATGTCATAATGACAAGTGATCAGCATTGGAACCCATCTGTACTGGATCACGCATATACCCCCCAGGATGATACCTTCATTCAGAAATACCCACCTGTTTCAACATCACTTCCATATCAAGATTATGATGAATTTGGCGCGCTTAGGGATATTAATATTGGCACCTCCTCCACGGTCACCTCATTCTTGTCCAACCGCACTACCTCCTCCCTACAGGCCTTGGATGTTTCTGATACTTCATTTTGGCTTAGCCCCACTGATTACATTCATCAAGACATCCTTAGTAGGTGCTCTAATCAATCTCCTTCCACCTTTATCACTGCTGCAGCTCATGTTCAATCGCCCACCGATATTGATTACCTGTCCCTGAAACCATTTTTTGGATGGATCTCCCTTGACCGTATCAAGGCCACTTTCAACAATTCCACACAGTATGGCTCATTGTCTCTGAGTCCCGATGGTAACATCTTCAAAAGGTTCCAATCACCACAGCCTGCCATGAATGTCAGGCCTTTCAATGATGATGTCCTCTCTGATGTCATCTATTCAGACACTCCTGCTATCAATGGTGGTTCCAAGATTGCTCAAGTTTTCTTTGGTCGCAAATCTCATATCATCCATGTTGAAGAAATGAGGACTACTGCTGATTTTCTTCCTTGTCTCCAAAGTTTTGTTCGACAATGGGGTAGACCACTCAGATTGCTCTGTGATCATGGGTCTTATCAGTCCAGCAGATCTGTTCTTGACTACCTCAAGCTGATGTGGATTGGCTTATGGCACAGTGAACCATACCATCAACACCAAAATCTTTTTGAACGGCGATACCAGACCTTCAAACGCATTGTCAATAGAATCATGGATCGCACAGGCACTCCACCACACCTCTGGCTTCTTTGCATGCGATATGTTGGCCGCCTCATGAATCATTTGTCTGATCCCACTCTCTCTGACAAACAGCCTTTCTTTATTGCTACTGGTACCATTGGTGATATCAGTCCCTACCTTAGTTTCTTCTGGTTTGAGCCCGTATACTACAAGACTCCAGATACACAGTTTGGCTCTCAGACCACTGAATGCCTTGGCCACTTTGTTGGCATTGCTGAACATGTTGGCAATAGCTTATGTTTCACCATCTGGGATCCCATCACCAATAAGCTCCTTGATCGCTCTGGTGTACGCACTGCTTTAACTCCTGAGCATCGCAACAAGCGCGCTGGCTTGTTCACTGATGATGGCTTTCTTGCATGGCGCAAGGCCAAAGATGCTTCCATCACTCCTAAGTCTTCTGGTGATAGTCCCTCCTTTCGACATCCTTCCTCCCCCAGTCCGGTACCAGCATCATCTCCTCTGCGCCTCCCAAAGCCATCCTTACCTACCTTCCTTTATTCCAAGGTCCCTAATACACGAAGCTATGTCCCTTCTCCACTCCCTAACAACTATGGGGAGATTCTTGATGGTCCTCCAACCCCTCACATCTTCAGCAAGACCCCTACCGGCGTACCTGTCACTGAAGATGATTTCGGTCCCCCTGAGCTAGCATATTTTGATGTCAGTGATGCAACACCTCCACCTATCAATCCTGCTACCCCATCGGTTGGCCCATCTAAAGTAGTTGTCACTGATGAAGAAGGCAACGCCCAATTTGACGATGACGGCACACCCATCACCATCCCTGCTATCCCTGTTGCTGAATTGCAAGGACGGTCTTTTCTCATGGCCCTCCCTGATGGCACACAGAAAAGAATGACAGTTGTTGACGTTGAAAACAGTCTTGAGCAAAACAAGGACTTCATCAAATTCAAGTGCAAGCATACAGATGATGAACTTGAAGATATCATAGCATACAATGACGTCATGAACTACATCCACAGGGATGTAACTCAAGAAGATGGTAAACTTTGGTCTTTTCGACGCATACTTGGTCATCAAGGTCCCCTTGACAACAAGCACCCACAATACAAAGGTTCCAAATACAACCTATGGATTGAATGGGAAAACATGGAGCGCACCTATGAACCTCTCTCCAATGTAGCTGCAGACGACCCTGTTACTGTAGCCAAATATGCAAAGGACAACAACATGCTTGACCAACCTGGTTGGAAACATCTCAAACGCATTGTTTCCCTTGCCCGAAGAACCAAGAAGCTAGACAGGCTAATCCACCAAGCCAAACTTCGCTCCTTTCGAACTGCTCCACAGTACCAGTATGGATTCAAGGTACCTCGCAATCATGAAGAAGCCATCCAGCTTGACACAGCCAATGGCAATACCAAATGGCAGGATGCCATAGCGCTGGAGATGTCACAGCTTCAAGAATATGACACCTTTATTGACAAAGGTATCTACAAGGCTAGCAATATACCCGTTGGTTTTCAACAAATCAAGGTCCACATGATTTATGCAGTCAAGCACGATGGCCGACACAAAGCCCGGCTAGTTGCAAATGGTAATCTTACTGATGCTCCCATTCACAGTGTGTATGCAGGAGTTGTTTCACTTAGAGGCTTGCGCATGTGCCTATTCCTTGCTGAACTGAATAGTTTAGAAGCATGGGGAACCGACATTGGAAATGCATACCTAGAAGCTGTTACCTGTGAAAAAGTATGCATCAAGGCTGGCGCTGAATTTGGATCACTAGAAGGCCACCTCCTATTGATTTACAAGGCTCTATATGGCCTTCGATCATCTGGCAAGTGTTTTGGTGATCTACTTGCCGCCTGTCTCGTTGAACTAGGCTTTGAAAGATCCAAGGCAGAGCCCGAAATCTTTATCAAGCCTGGAAACAACAAACATGGGGAGCCAGTATATGAGCTCATATGCACATATGTCGATGACCTCTGCTTATGTATGGCCAATCCTGAAGCCTTTCTGATAATCCTACAGTCTGAACCTTATAATTTCAAATTAAAGGGTTCTGGGCCAATGAATTTTCATTTGGGATGTGGATTCGAAAGAGATGAACATGGTGTGCTCTGCATGAACCCCATCAAGTTCATCGAGAAAATGGAGGCCTCATATGTACAAATGTTTGGCTGCAAACCTACCACCAGATTCCATTCACCACTTGCTGAGAACGACCACCCAGAGCTAGACTCAACATCCTTCCTCAGTGATCCTGATATCCAAAAGTATCAAAGCATGATTGGTTCACTTCAATGGGTCATAGCTATTGGACGTTTTGATGTGCAGACTGCTGTTATGACATTGTCAAGCTTCCGAGTACAACCTAGGGAAGGCCATCTCAACAGAGCCAAAAGAATCTATGGTTACATCTCTAAGTTTCGACACTTCAAAATCCGATTCAGAGTGGGCATACCAGATTTTGTACTCACTGAAGGTACCAGCACGGACTGGTCCAATACCGTGTATGGGGAGCACTCCGAGGACCTCCCTAGTGATGCTCCTAAACCCATGGGTAAGGTAGTTGTGTTGTCTCATTTTTATGATGCAAACCTAATGCATGACATCCTAAGTGGCAAGGCTGTCACTGGCATCCTACATTTTGCAAACAAGACCCCTATCATGTGGTTCTCCAAGAAACAAGCAACCTCTGAAACAGCTACCTTTGGCGCCGAATTTGTGTCTGCTAGAACATGTATTGAGCAGATTGTTGACATTCGACAGTCATTCAGATATCTAGGTACTAGGGTACACGACACATCCTACACATGGGGAGACAATGAAAAGATGATCCAAACCTCTACATTCCCATATGCGAGGCTCCACAAGAGGCATCACATTCTATCATATCATTATGTCAGAAGCATGATAGCTAGAGGCTTCATCCTCATGCAACACCTTGGGGGCAAGGATAATTGTGCTGATATCCTCACAAAGCATTGGGGACACTCGGTGGTGTATCCTTTACTCAAGCCCATCTTTTACTACTGTGGAAACACTGGTGATCTATTGCAGGATGACTGCACCAGAGACTAGAGGGTGCTTTCATGTGGACACATGGGGAGTATTAAATTCCTTTCGTGTCTAAGTTGGTAGAGGTACGAGATCGAAAATAATGAGACCTCGCGAGTTACTAGACTCATTCTTACGATCGAGAATCGATACTTAACTGGATGAGAAGAATCGATCGTCACTCAAGTCCGATACTTAGTGACCCAAACAAGAGCGCATGCCAGATATTAGCATATGCCATATTCTGTTAAGCGTCTTTGTTTTCAAGAAAAGACAGCAAAGGTTCGAAGCGCTGCTCACTTGTTTATCTGCAAAATACGTGTTGTATTAGCGGCAACACGATATTTCCCTGTAACGCGGTATTTTACCGTATATATTTGTAACAAAGTGCTGTATTAGCGGCAGCACGAGCGATATCTTGCTCTCCAGCAAGCTACATGGCTCATACTTTTAGATTATTTGATTATTCAACCTTAAACCTTGCACCGGACGCCCTTTGCGTCCCATTGTAGAACTACAAGCCTAAGATCTAACTGATTGCGTCGATTGGTCGATAGTCAGAATAGATCTGATTGGATTCGCATCCAGTCGTAGTGGATATCAGAGAAATATTAGACCACAACAGACCGGCACCCCAACCGGCCTGCAGCTAAAGCTCCTGTTGCTCTTCTTTGCCCTTGGATTGAATCAGCTCAACAGCCAGTTTCAAAAGGAAATTAACAAGTACTGACTGCATTGAGGCACAACTCACAAACATTAGCGAGAAAAACTGGATAGGTAAATACAGGTGGGAGAATTGGTTGTTGAAGGTAGGAATTTTGGAATCTATTTTTGGTCTGACAACACTAACATGCTGCCCGTTGATACTGATGATACTTCCGTACAGACGATTACAGAAAAGGTCGAGTCCCTATCACATTCCCTGGTACTGTTGCAGTTATTGAAGAAACAGAATATGAGGACACAGGTATTTTAAACCCTCAATACAGAACATACAAAGACGCAGAAGATGAAGGTTTTTATTATTTTGTTACAAGAATCATGTTGGCAATCAATCCGACAAATTCCAATTTCAAACAACGGAAGGAGAGGCACTTGCTGAGTGATATATTTACTATAGCAGATGAAGCATTTGCATTGGTACTGATCTACAATGAGCATCATGTATGGGTGAACCAGCAGCGGCAAAAGGGTGATGCCACGATTCCGCGACAAAAAAAATTCTGCGATTCAGACAGTGGAAGCAGAAATGGATGGATGGAGGAAGGACGCGAGTTGTTCAGTGACTTGTGCGACAAAATTGGCGAGATGCGAAAACACCCAGAAACAGGAAGGAAATTGGAAGAAATGATGAGGGAGAGATTTAGGAACAAAAGTTCAACAGATTACACCAACAATAAGCATGGCGATGCAAATATTACTAGTAGCAGCTCCACTAATTGTAGTGGACCAAAAAAGAAAAAGAAAAGAAACGTCTATATTGATCCGGCAATAACAGCATCGATGAATGAAAGTTTATCTATTGGTGAACTAATGTAGAAAATAACAGTACATACTCCCTCTGTCCCAAAATATTTAGACAGTATGGACGTTAATACTTGAAATAAGGTCAATACTCAATGGATGCCAACCGGGCTTTTTGGGTTGAACTCTCCTTAATCAACTCCTCATGATGGGTTAAACGTTAGACATTTCAGTGGTATCCGTGTACCTTTCATAGGGAGTTAAAGAAGGGCTGTCACGCCTTGCAAAAGTGATTCCTCCGGTTAAGAGGGTTCTGCTGGTCGTTTTAACGTCTCGGTACTTTCACATGCAAGCTAAGACACTGAATTTTTGTAGGGGCATAGTGGTTATAAACAGTAAGAACATTCTTGTCCTTTCATAGGTGTTCCAAAGAGAGCCATTTTATGTGCTCGGGTCGGTTTAAAAAAACTCAACGCACGTAAAAAACATGTGTAGGGAGTTGAGTTTTACTGATCGGGAGTTTAGATCGCGCATTAATTTAGTACTAGTTTCACATGTTCCTACACACATAAATTTGATAATGTCTAAATATTTAGGGACACCAAAAAGTGACCATAATGTCTAAATATTTTGGGACGGAGGGAGTACGAAGTACTTCGTACGGAGTCTAATTTTGCTCTCGTGAGCCTATTTCTCCAACGCGGTTACTGGTGTAATTCACTTAGATAATTTTAGTAGTATTCAGTGATTTCAAGTATTAGTATTTAGATTTGTGAGTGTTTTCATGTAAGATGATTACTCATATCGAACCTCTATTGGTGCACTATTAGCGCACCCTTACTGTTAGCGATTCAGCGAGTCAGCTCGCTTATTTGCCTGTTAGTCATACGTGTGTTATCTCATTTGTGTGTATCTCCGAATGTCCGTACATCTGTACGTTTGCTACCAGCGCTTTTCTAGAGTCCCCGTGTCTTCGTACTCGTAGTGTTAAGTACTTGTAGAAGATACCTTAAGGGCCGGTCTTCTTTACTTGCACCGCCACATGCATCTCCTACATAAGGAAAATAGCTTTACTCCACCCATGAGCTTAGTGAGTAGATCTGCAATATTAGTTTCGCCGGGTTCTTTTCCAATCCGGATAATCTTTCCTGCAATGCATTCGCGTGCCTTGTGGTAAGCAATACTGTTGTGCTTCTTCTTACAAGGGCTTTCTGGGTGTGTTACGTTCTTAACAACCGAGTCATTGTCGCAATACATGTTGGTCGGTCCTTCTATAGGTATGCCCATCAATCTGAGCTTAAATCGTAGGCCTTCTACCATTTTGATTGCAATCTTGAGTGCCACAATTTCTGAGCCAAACGTGGATGTTTCAACGGTTGTTTGCCTCTTAGAGAACCATAGAATTGGTGCTCTGTTAACAAAGATGATGATTCCCGTATGAGATCTCCTAGTAGCCTTGCAACCGGCGTGGTCGGCGTCCACGAAACATGTGGTAATTACTGCCTTTCCTCGTGGTTCGGGCATATCCGGAGGAATTAGTTCCCCCGCTTCTGGAAAGAATTCAGCCCAGTCACATTCATGGAATACTGATTCAGTCAAGTTCTGGGATGGAACAGTCAAACACCAACTTTGATTTGCTGTAATTCTTTAAGTATGCGTCAGAGGACTGTTTCGCGGGGTACAATTTTACTTCTCGCGCACAAATTTTGTGCGTGATTTTAACACGGCAATATTTCTGGACACCCTGAAATTCCCACCCCCAGTTATTGCCTTAAAATCATACAAAAAATAATTCTGTGCGCGTGATGCACATTACTCTACTCTCGAATAAAAATAATTTATTTCAGTCTCTAGCAGAACCAAATTATTATTCTGTACGAACAACACTTACTTCTATTCACGAATAAAAAAGAAATCTTGAGTCAGTATTAATTCCAAAATATTAATCTCCCAAACAACAATTCAATTCTGCTCTCCTAATTGTGAATTCTATTTCTCGACTACAATATTCCCTTTTTAAAATGTAGATTCTATTATGCTTTATTTATTCCTATTGCAACGTATTATGAATCCTCCATAATTTCTAATATTCTCAAAATTAAGTTCAAGATTATTAGTAGGTTTGTATTATGTACTCCGTAAGAGATTATTATTAGTACGGCATGTCAGAACAGTGTCGGTTTCCTCTCTTACTAGCCATTTGCGCGTGATTTAACCGTAACGGTCGCAATCTCTGACATACTAAGATAACAACTTTACAGTAAAACCAGCCAATCAAATTCAACCAAATTCAACCAAATTCAACCATGTGCGCGACCAAGTGACCAAGCCGGACCCTCCTGTACCCAAATTCTTCAGCCAATCAGCTTTAAGCGACTTTGTCAGAGGGCCCGGGGCGCCCTGCTCTCACCAACAACAAACACAACAAACACATACACTTTGATTCCAACAAACCAAACATAAAGACACAAAAAGCAGCAAAAGGATGAAACGACGAAACGAATACGTGTTGCAACAACAAGACAACAACAAGCACACTTCTTACAGTACCGACGAACAACACCCATCCATCCTCAACAAAACACCCCCATTGTCACATAAACGATGCTCATGCTTTCGTCAAATTCGTGCGATGTTTTTAAAAAATTCCGAAACATTTTGTTGCGCGCACAATAAATAATTCTCTACCTATTTTTGCACGTAGGACTATTTTCGCCACCGGTTTTTTCAGCCCTCTTACCATGGTTGCTTCAGAATCTTTCTATTCTACAATTTTGTTTCATGCTTACCCCGATAATATTTATTCTCCATTCGATTTTTGTTTTTCGCACACGAAACTCATGTTTTGTAATAATATCCTTTATGTAGAATGATATTGTCGTAGCATTATTACAAATTTCTTCACAGATGTACGACCAGCAATCGATTCTGTTACGTTGCTTTCACAATACTCACACTACGTTTATCGAATATCAAAAGCCAACAACCATATTTTTGTACTAATAAGAAAGTATTTTATCTGCATTTGCAATAATCTCTGACATTTCACAATATTCACGCCACGCATATCAAATACCAAAATACAATAAACATATTTTGTTATTGGAATACTAAATCAAGCGTGAATTTACGTACGCGCAAAATCGTCTTAACGTACGTGATACGTGATACGTGATACGAAACGTACAATTTACGTATACGTGATACGTAACATACAATTTACGTATACGTGATACGTAACATACAATTTACGTTTACGCAAAACGTAACATACAATTTACGTTTACGCAAAACGTAAACGTACAATTCCAAGAGATTCCAAGAGGAGCGCGATAAGTAAAAGTGAGACGCGACCAATGAGATGAGTACCATAAGTCAATTATACATAAGCGCCAGTGAGTATCAAGCCATACTTAAAGCGCTGAACAGAGGTACACAATATGGGAATCGAACGCTCGCTACGATACGCGTATCTCCACACAAAGAAATGACAAATTAGTAAATGGGAGATCAATATGGTCCAGAAACAACCCGATCATAATCTTATCGATAACTCTTTCCAACACAGTAAAAATCAAACAAAATAAAGTAAATACACAAAGTAACAGCATAACCGAACAACATTTTACAACTTTGGTCTTATTAGTTATCAATAAGATTACACTACCCAATGCCAGAAGGAACACAATCTGAAGAAAACAATACAGAACCTGCAACCAGGGGAATTACCCCGGACACCAGCCTAGAAACATCCAACGTAACCGGCACACGCGAACTTAGGGACCTCAGGGACCAACTGGAGGAACTTGAACTCTACAATTGGGACATACTCGAGTATACCGGAGAAAGACAGGACCAGTTACAACAACAGAACAAACTACTGTACGACTACACCGAACAAGACGATAGCAGCGACAAAGACAGTACTGACGACAAGATGGTGAAGAAGAAGGATTACACCGGGGTCAAGGACCATCTAGATGAGACCCAATTGAAGCCCATCTTGGTACCGACTAGCGTAGACGTGTACGAGTTCAAAAAGACCCTAGCCAACGCGCTGGCTGAGGTAGCCTCCATCAAATACCTACAAGGAAGTGGGTATGCATTCCTGTTGGAAAGTGAGGAACAATACAATGCACGCGACGCGGGCGCTCAATTTCCCACAGCACCGACTGAGCCTCAAGAACTCGATAGCTCAATCGAGCTCACCTCAGACACGTACAAACTATGGAAACGCAGACGCGCACTATATGTGGAGTGGAACAAGTATGATAGAGAGGCACTACTCATTACAGACAAAAAGTTCCCTGCCATGTTGGATGACTTAAAAGACCCGGGCTCCGAGGCATTCCCCAGGGGAACCACAGTACTAGCTGCCTTCCAGACCATGGAGGCTGACCTCTGTACGACTGATGCCCAACACCAGCTTACCCGCGAGCTCTCATGCCCTATCATACACGCCGAGCCCAATTGGTCCCAAGGAGTACTTCAGACAATTAACCAAGTACCAATGGCAGATCAATCTACTCCCGGAAACCGCAGAAGTAACCTCAGCCCAAATGATTGATTCCGCCCGGGACGCATTCATGCGTAGCAAACACGACCCAATTACCCTCCACAGAGTGAATGAGGACTGGAAACAACACAGGACAACCATAGCGAAGAGTGACGAGTTCTTGCACTACAAAAAGTTCTGGGGCCAACAACTAAAGGAGTTGTACAGTACCTACCACAACAAAGCTGAAACGGCCAACATGGTGGACATACACAACAACCGACGTTTCACTGACCTCGAGACCCAACAACTTGAGCTGGCCAACGCGTGTCAAGAGATCTATTCCCGTGTGTCCAAAACCACAGCGTCGACCGCAACAGCGGCGTCTACGATGACAATGTCACACCAGTGGGAAACAGCCATGGCTTCCCTACAAGCAGACGTCAATCGTCTCAAGGCAGCAGACGCCAGTCGCCCCAGGCAGTCCGGTGCAGGACACCCGCGACAGTCCGGGGCAGGACGCCCGCTTGCCCACGAGTGGAAACAATACAAATATTACTGTCACTCTTGTGGAGTCAACCTATCACATACCGGACAAGATTGCTTCAACAGGAGGAACAAGGCCGCCCACCAGGAGGGAGCCTCCTACGACAACCAGATGGGAGGATCCACCAGAAACAATGACAGGTGGATGAAGTGGAATGGACCCAATCCCAATGGCGACGGACGCAGGGTGTACGAGGCCCCCCTCTGATCCTGACGGCGTGGGAGGGACCACCGTAGTAGTATACATAGCACTAGTAGTAATCACGGTTCTACATTACTCAGTATCCTACGTGATCCCTCGCGTGATATCCTCCCTCAGACACAACGTACAGTTACGTTTGCACATGACGTTGCATTCCATATCCGGCCCCCACCGGGGTATGGGGCCCTGGATTTGGCAGCCACAGACCACTTTGTCCCATCAACATACCAAGGGGGGGGACATCAAGAGACGCCGGGAGCACTGACAGTAGGATGTGCTAATGGGAGCAAAATGCACTCCACAGCTACAGACCTGTTAGACTTACCACGGCTCCCCATTGGGGCGCGCGGGTGTCACAAATTCGATGAAGTGGAATTGCCTTTGGTCTCTGTACCTAAATTATGCAATAACGGGTGCCAAGTAGAGTTCACTAAGGACAACGTGACAGTTATCGGGCCCACGCAACAAATTATACTCACCAGTCAACGTGACCCCCTCAGGAATCTATACATGGTTCCCCTCCATCAACCCGTCCCTCCACCGGGGACAGCTAAACCTCCAAGGGTGATAGACCCCCCCCCCCCCCCCCCCCCCGCAAAAGCAAAACAAACTAGCAAGCAGCGCAACCAGCGCCGACCGACGCCAAACTGAAGCCGCCGCGACCAGCGACGACCCGAACAATAACGAAAACGAATATCCAATACACACGGGGGCAGGAGCATACCAGATTCAAGCCATCCCCAAGCTAATACAATTCTACCACGCAGCAGCTGGATACCCCACTAAAGAAACGTGGGTCCGCGCCATCGAACGCGTCTCATTTGCCACGTGGCCGGGCCTCACAGCACAACGTGTCAACCGATACCTCCCACTCACAGAAGAAACAACTATGGGACACCTACAAATGGTTCGACAAGGGATACAAAGCACGCGCAAGCCAAAGAAGGCAAAGAGCAAACCGACAGCCGATACAGAGCCACCCCGCGTCGACCAAAAGAAGATACATAACGTCTGCGTGGACGTAGTAGCCACGAATGAAATGCAACCAACCAACCACGCAGGGCCACGTGCCAAAGACGAACCACAGGAACTCATCGCGTGGGACCTACCGGGGAGATACCCTGTCACGTCACGCCGTGGGCACCAGTACGTATTCCTCATGTACGACTATGATTCCAACTATATTGACGTGGAGCCCATCCAGTCACGCAAGAGCAAAGACCTCCTACGTGGGTTCACGGCGTGCTACGCACGGATGAAAGAGGACAATGTGAGTGCAAAAAAAGTACAAATGGACAATGAAACCTCCAAGAAACTAATCGCGTACATCACAAAGAACAACCTCGATTACCAACTAGCATCACCTGGGGACCACCATCTCAACCATGCAGAAAGGGCAATACAGACCTTCAAGAACCATTTTATAGCGGGGTTGAATGGGGTGGATGACGAGTTCCCGGTGGACGATTGGGACCTACTGATTCCACAAGCCCTCATTACCCTCAACTTGCTACGTGCTTCACGCACCCAGCCCAAACTATCAGCATATGAACTCAGACGCGGAATCTATGACTACAATAAACACCCCCTCGCCCCAATGCGCTGTCGGGTGATCATTCATGACAGAGCGCAAGAACGAGGCGCATGGCAGGACCATGGGACAAGGGGTTACTACATTGGGCCGGCCTTGAAGCACTACAGGAATTACACATGCGTCGGGGCGACCAGCCGCGCTAACAGAATCAGCAACACAGTGGCGTTTTCCCCCAAGACTGAGATGCCACATACCTCTTCTACAGACCGGCTGCTCATGATCCTATTTTATGAGCTTTTGCAATTACCTCGTTTATTGTATTCTATTTGAACAGAAGACCCGGAACAATATTGTGCAAACCGTAAACTAATAATGAACTAGCCATGCTAATAATGCTGTTGTTATCACCAATTACTCTGGTTCATTTTTCTTGTATTCGATGTATAATTGTATTCCTTGTTATCCTCGCCGAGAATCTGAAGCAAGCTACGTTTTCGCTTCCGCCTTTTTCCCGTTTTACTTTCTTCATCCTCCTCCTTACTATCTTGTTGTTTATGATTCCCATTTTGCTTTTGATACATTTTAAGTAGTTCTGTCTCTAATTCTTTTGACTGTTGTTCCTCCCTTCATTCTTCTAATTTACTTACTAGGTATTCATAAAGATCTTGCCCCTCGTTACTCCATCCCTCCTTATTTCCTGACTTACCGTCAGTGAATTTCTTTCTCAACCTCGTGCCTTTGTTGTGTTTAGCCAAGAGTCGTAGTCATTGTAAAGGAAAAGCAATGCAAAAGCTTCATCGCTTGGGGTGAAAATGTTACTGACTGTCATTCTGACTGTTTTTCTTTTGAAGTCTATCTGTTTTGGTGACACAGCTCCAAGAATTCTTTTCATGAAGTATTTGAATTCTGGTGATTTTTTCCCTCAATAGTCTTTGTGCAATTGGTACCTATTTTCTGAGTTCATGTCTTGGATGTCTGTGATTAGAACCGTTCCTGGGAAACTATCTGGTATCTGGTTGTTTCTTTTATCGTCTACGTGTCAGTGTTAATATGACCAAAATTCTTTATTTTCTCTTGTCACTAACGCGTTTACACGTGTAGTCCGCTAGATATTCTTACTAGCAGTATTCAGTGATTTCAAGTATTAGTATTTAGATTTGTGAGCAATTACGTGTAAGATGACCTCTGAGATCGAACCTCTATCGGTGCTCTATTACTGTTAGCGATTCAGCGAGTCGGCTCGCTTATTTTGCCTGTTAGTCATACGTGTGTGTTATCTCATTCGTGTGTGTATTCCCGAATGTTCGTACGTCTGTACGTTTGCTACCGGCGCTTTTCTAGAGTCCCCGTGCCTTCGTACTCGTACTGTTAAGTACTTGTAGAAGATACCTTAAGGGCCGTTCTCTTATTTGCACCGCCACATACATCTCCTACATAAGGAGAATAGCTTTACCCCACCCATGAGTTTAGTGAGTAGATCTGCAATATTAGTTTCACCGGGTTCTTTTCCAATCCGGATAATCTTTCCTGCGATGCATTCGCGTGCCTTATGGTAAGCAATGCTGTTATGCTTCTTCTTACAAGGGCTTTCCGGGTGTGTTACATTCTTAACAACCGAGTCATTGTCACAATACATGTTGGTTGGTCCTTCTATAGGTATGCCCATCATTCTGAGCTTATACCGTAGGCCTTCTACCATTTCGATTGCGATCTTGAGTGCCACAATCTCTGAGCCAAACGTGGATGTTTCAACAGTTGTTTGTCTCTTAGAGAACCATAGGATTGGTGCCCTGTTAACAAAGATGATGATTCCCTGTATGAGACCTCCTAGTAGCCTTGCAGCCAGCATGGTCGGCGTCCACGAAACATGTGGTAGTTACGGAGTTTCCCCGTGGCTCGGGCATATCCGGAGGAATTAGTTCCCCCGCTTCCGGATAGAATTCGGCCCAGTCACATTCATGAAAAACTGATTCATCAAGTTCTGGGATGGAAGAGTCAAACACCAACTTTGATTTGCTGTAATTCTTTAAGTATGCAAACAAATGAAACAATTGGTTTAGATGTCCTTCTCAGGCCTGTGCAAGATACCGGGACATAAGTGAAACAGGCATTACAATATCTAGCCTTCCAAGTTCACATATCCAACGGAGTATACCTATTAAACCCTGGTAATAGTTTTGTTTCTCCGGACCAAGTTCTGGTGAGGCATCGATTTCGGGCCTATACCCAGTTGCCAATGGTGATTTTGCGGATTTTGGGAGTACCTTGAAGGCATATTGCCCCCTACTCAATTCCTCTTCAACAGACTTAACGGCTTTGGACGTATACTTAGTTGAAGACATGGACCAGTACTCGGCCCCATCAACAGATGTGTTACCAATATCCGCCCCTAGATAGAAAGTGGGTGGTTCAACAGTCCCATCCTTCAGTTTGAACTGTCTTTCGATTGCATCCATTTGGAACTTTGGATCCGTCCCACATACAAGGATGTCATCCACATATGCCACGCAATATTCGTAATATGCTGAGCCATCTTTCTTTACAGCCGGCCGCATTTATACGTCTGGATCCGCCTTGCAAGACTTATATCCAAGTCCCCTTAAGTGCTCAGACAGATGAGATCGAAATGATGCGCCCGCTACTGGTAATCCATACAGAGCTCTCACAATTTTGCAGGGCCTTCCACATAACTCCGGTGCAAATCCTTGTTCCAGTGTAGCCATTGTGTAGTACTTTTCCTTAATTGGTGCGGTTAAGTATGCATTTTGAATGTCAGCACTTAAGACCTCAAGGTCATTAAGTGCAGCAACTAAGAAGAACATCCGAACCGAATCCCTTCTGGGCACGCTTGAGTATGTATACTCCCGTGATATTTCGGGCACTTTATGCCCATCCCAAACGAGTCGGGCCTTCCGAGTTAAGTCTATCTTCACGTCGAATACCATGTGCATAGTGATTTTTGTATGTGCCACCGGTACTTTGTCCTCATCATTGAACTCAAAAGCTATGAAATTGTTCTTCATTTCTTTTGCAATAGCCCTGGCCCAATAGTCACTGCCGGATTCCTCATCTATCCTTCTTGCTTCAGCAATTGTTTTCGGTAGTCTAACCCCATACTTATGGGATTTGGTCCAATATTTGGTCTTGGCGCTGGAGATAATCCGGTCTTTCTTCCGAATTACTCGATAGGCCCACCACTTGAAGGCTGGCTCATCTATTATGCCTTGATCCTTGGCAAACAGAGCCGTTTCGACGGGGAAACTTTCCTTCATGTCACTTAACTTTGCCCAAGAGGAAGTTCCATCTTTCCAACTGACCAGGATTCTCCACCCTTTGGTTGTCGGCTTAGTCCGAGTTTGTCCGGACTTAGTAGTGATAGTTGCCTGTTGTACTGTCAGAGCCTCTCTATCCTTTTCATAGTCAAGTAGCTCGTTCAGGAGACAATACATGCGCCCCTCATCGTCCACGGAGGAATAGAGATTCTCCGCGAGCACATTTGCTGTGTAGATCTCAATGGATCCGTCCGGCATAGAAACCTCGTAGGATCTTGTGTCTAGGAGTGGATTGTTATTCTTTTCTCCGACTAGGATTCCGCTTGCGTCCCTGTACCGGTTATTAACCGTACCGCGAATCCGTTGGTCCCCTATCTGCAGTAGCACTTGGCTTCCGAGGTACTCATCAAGATTGTCGGTTAAATCATCGATGTCCGGGGAAGACGCCTCTGGCTCAGCCATAAGTACTTTGTCCTCACCCTCATATTTGCCATCAAATAGGCCCAAGGGTGGTTCCCCTAACTCTTTTTCCAGGTAAGTATCCGAGGGCTTTGCCTCATCGCCGATCCTTTCATTAAGTAGTTTGTTGTGTTCCTCCAACTGCAGGATAGTGTCTGGGTGTTTCCATTCCACTTCAGATATAGGCCGTGTGCCGTTTGTTATGTGTACCTTTCCGGTCTTATACAATACATAGTAACAATCGCCACCTCCATAAGTATCTCCGCATGGTCCCAGCCATCGTCCATATTTCTCCGACTTATCCTGTAGGTCGTACCACCGGATGAAATCATACCAATCGTGTATCATGTATGGGGTTATATCCGGAGTATATCCATGGACTAACTCAAATCCTGTTCTTCCCATAGCAGATGGGTCCCCAGATGCGGTGTTACTTAACCTTCCGGCCGCCAACATTCCACAAAAGGCCCAGCACCTCCTTGGGCTTCCTTTCTTAGAAGTCATTAATCGGATTGATCTCCTTAGGTCCCCTGCACTGTGTTCTGCCGTATTCTGCCACCAACAGTGGGGCTGTTTGTAGGTTTGGCGTATGCGATACTCCGATCGAAGTTTAGTCCATCCGGTGCTGTGTGTCTCATGATTTCCTTGGGCCTTTGCCCCATCGGTGACAAGATGTTCCGGTATTCCTACCTCATTTATGAAGCAAGATAGTCCGTCGTGGCATTGTTTCTCCCCTCTTACTGGATAGAATGCCACATATCCTTTTCCATTGGTAAAGATCTGTGCGTCAGTATCATTTCGAATGATACTCGGTACTTTGAACTTCATGGTATCAGCAAACCACCGACCCTTAAGTATTTTCCTGTTTCTCCACTTTTGGGTCTTTAGCCTGCGTGTGATTGGTTGCGTAAGATTTCTTATGCCTTCTTGGATAGTGACCTTAATTGTTTCTTCGGCCCTCTTAACACTGATGTTCCACATCTTTGCAATGGCTTCTGAATCGTATCTGTCCACTTTCTCCGGAATCCTTATCGGAGGTCCCCATTGTCCGCGTCGGATAAATGACCTCTTTTCCAGGGAAGTTTCCTTATCTATCACGTCTTGTTGGCGGCGGAGTAATTTTCTTTCTTTTGTCCGAGCTTTTGCTTCCTTTTGGATGGCAAGTTCTTCTTCTGTTAGGGAAATCGAAGTTTTGGTTGAAGTAGCTGAAATTTGGAGTATCTCCGAGCTTTCTCTGTCCCCGGTACTCTTAACAAAAGCTGAGTGTAACCGGGCGCTAATCTCTTGTTGAGTATACCCCGGCCGTTGAGTACGGGTGGTACAGATTTTCTGTAGGTATCTGAGACGATAATCCTTGTGTTTCACATTGATGAGTATAGGGTTGTCTGTGGATCGTATCCAAGATTCAGTTGTCCCAGTCGGTCCTCCTCCAGAGAGGGCGGCCACTACTCGTGGGAACGACGCGGTTGGCTGCTTCTTCGTCTTCTCTGAAGTGGGGGGCGTATGGGTCCCAGGTATGAGTGCCGGTTGCAAGGACTTGGTCACATGTATCGAGTTCCCGGCGTGTCGGCTTCTGCGTGTCAAAGTATGACAGAACGCCATCAACTAACAATGGTATTGCCAATTCGAAACCATCGGCCCGAAAGATAAGACTGTGACTGGAAGAACTGCAGTATCTTCGTGGTATGTCTTCAACCACATTCAAATTGCATTCTCTGATTTGGTTCGGGCATATCAGACTGTGCTGCAGTGATTCGCCGAAATAGAGGGCCTGTCCGAATACCAATATGTATGTGATACCGTCCGTTGGGTCTGTCCAAGCAGTAGCACAACGGGCAATAGGAACATCTTTCATTGGTGAGTACACGTCTGAAAATGGAGCAACATCAGCAAATGTCATGATAGAATCCAGTAAATTGAGTAATACCATGTTAGATCCAGCTGCAGTCGTGTCTGCATGGCTGTCCATCTCGCATCGTCCTGGCTTAACACTGGATGACTGGGTCATCTCTTTGAGATGGACTATCGGCCGGCCTACCCGAGGTTCTATCTTAAGGCCCCGGCCGGCGAATCAATTTCCATTCCTGTTTCCAATATGGCTGTGACAGCCAAACTGGTTTCCAGCGGAACTGGGGTTATTGGGAGGGTTTGCAGCTGTGGCTGCTGCCACTTTTGATTGTTGGTTGCCCCCGCTATTGCTTGCATTCCTTGCTTGTTTTAGCGCTCGGACTTTTTGTTGCTGCTCTTGGGACATGCTTAACCATACTTCTCGTGGGTAGAACTTGCATTCAACGGGCCCTTTATAGGTCCCTGGTTGTGCCTTTGAGCCACCACTATTGTTGTTGTTGTTGTTGCCTTGTGGCTTGTTGGAAGAGAAGTTGCCGCGTTTGTTGTCACCTTTCCTCTTTTTGTTGTTAGTGAAGGCTGACATGTTCCTACCCCTCTTTTGTGGTTGATTCTGGAGTTTCTTTACTCCGAGCATTCGAGTAAGATACGCCGAAGCCTTCTCAAAATTTGCGTAATAGTCGGACTCTTCTGTTATTACATTTGGGATGGATTGTTCGAGTCGTACATCCTGTAGGGATCGTACGAAGTCGTACACAAACTGGTCCTCTGGTGGGAATGCGCCGTATCTTATCAAGGTTTGCTTTGCATCATGCCATAGCCTTTTGTGCCTGTCAAAATTGTAGTGTTTGGAATCCCCTGTGTACACCGATTCCCGGATAAACTGCCTTTTTGCTTCGACAATTAGTTTTACGTTGGTTGCCTCATATGCCTGAGAGTAGAGGGCGAAGTATGCCTTTCGGCCGTCACCTCCTACCCCGTTTTTGGTCCCGAAGCTTTGTATATAGGACCAACCGGGTAAGGATCCCACCAGCTTAAACAATATCCCCCAGAGAGTATTGTTGTCTTTAGACCAATGAGAGTTGGCGTGAATCGTGCATCTTATTGCATACTCAGTCCAGTCAGGATACGCGTCGTCTGGGCCCGATCCGACCGTTCCACACCTGTTGGTTTCTCCGACTGCAGATTGTTGTCTTATCGTGTAAAGTAGGGATGTCTTGGTGACACCCCTCTTATGCCGTAGGTATTCACGTAGGTTCTCATCAAATTCCCTGAACTTTGACATCGTAGTCAGTTTGTCGGGTAGTGTTAGATCCTTAACAACCGTATTTTCATCGTCCTCCTTTGTAGATCTCAAACGTTCCCTTGTATCCATCTCGGCCGTTGGGTCCTTGATCCAGTCCACTTTGGTGGCCGTTGCGCCTATTATAGGCTGGAATTTGATCCAAGCCACGAACAGCTTCAGTCGATCGCCAAATGCCCTTCCAATAAAGACTTCCTGTGGATCCGGGCATAAATGGTGTTTTGCCTTGGTCAGCGACCCTAGAGTGGACTTGATCCCTTCTGAATCGAGGTCTGAGATGGCCTTCATGTTAGAATACCCATGTCTGAATATTTCGTTTGCCGTGGGCCTGTTGACCCCAAAGGACTCGAGGATCTTCCTGAAACAAACCTCGGCTGAGGTCAGCGACCGTTCTTCTTCGTAGCCAGGGATGCCATCATTGGACTCTGCCCTTTCTTTGGCTTCTCTTGCTGTCGTTGATAGAGATATGTTCCTGCTTGATAGTCTTGCAACCAGAGTCACTGTGAGTTGCTCAAGCTGTTCTGGGTCCAACCTTGTTGTTACCGATGGAGGTAGTAAGCCCATCAGGTTGCCCGCCGCCTCTGTTGCCACCGCGTCCGCTGCTTCTGCTTCTGCTACTGCTGCTGCCGCGGTTGCAGCTAGTTGAGCTCTGGTTGGTGGCGCCATGGTGTGTTGTTTCGGAGTATGCTGTAGGGATTAGGCTTGTAATAAGGAGGTTGTTAGCTTTTGCTTTCATGAGGAAGCTGTGATTGTGATTTTCTGAGTTCTGAAGCAACTTGTGGAGTATTTTTCTTTCCACGTGCTTTTGCTAGTAAACAGGTTCATATCCACGGTATGAGGATTGATTCCTATCGGAACCCCAATTTTTTCAGTTCCTCTATACTTAAGCTCAACAGTTGTTTCCCTTTTTTCGAAACGGTATCGAATATTCGTTCGTCTCTTATTAAATATTTGGTTCAGCATTTTTCGTCATTTCTATTTTTTGTATATGTGTTTATCCAATACTGGGTATGTATATTACCTCGGCTGGTTTTGTTATCATATCATTTGTATACGAGTGAGTATACTTGGGCTCTTTTCTGTAGGAATTGAATTTGATTCCCATTTGCTTTGTTTTCGAGGTCACGTTTTCGAGGTCGCGTGCCTCTCTTTATTAACGGTTCTTCTGTAGCCGTTATGCGATTCGTAGTACTGAACACACGTACATCGCTTTATTCCGGGCGTTATTTTGCCGTTGTATTTCCGACACATCTATTGCTGTTCCCATCGTTGGGGACCTCTTGCAAGTGTCTATTTTGGTGGATAACAAGCTTTTGGTGTTCATTTCTCTCCCCTACAAACCTCAGTAGAAGCCACGGGTATTAGCCTGGTGTGCTCTGCTGCGCTAGTGTTGTTAATCTTCTAAGCGCCCGAGTCTCTTCTGTTGGAGAGGGTCTTTAACGTCCAGCCTTTTTATTTTGGCTTCAGACGGCGATTAGCCGGTGATCAGTCGGCAATCAGCTTTCATTTTGTTACCCAGACTCTATGAGTCCATTTGGGTCTGATAAACTCTTTATTTTCTCTTGTCACTAACGCGTTTACACGTGTAGTCCGCTAGATATTCTTACTAGCAGTATTCAGTGATTTCAAGTATTAGTATTTAGATTTGTGAGCAATTACGTGTAAGATGACCTCTGAGATCGAACCTCTATCGGTGCTCTATTACTGTTAGCGATTCAGCGAGTTCGGCTCGCTTATTTTGCCTGTTAGTCATACGTGTGTGTTATCTCATTCGTGTGTGTATTCCCGAATGTTCGTACGTCTGTACGTTTGCTACCGGCGCTTTTCTAGAAAATGTTAGAAAGAATAATGAAAGAGTGCATGCCGGCAATCATTTTATTGTTGGTTGCTTACCTTTGTAGTTTTTCCTGGCAAGAGTTTGAGCATTGTGCCTACACGTAGTGACTGCTTGGCAATAAATTCCACTCCACTTTTGGTCCTTTATATTGATCGTATTTGGTATTTCATTGTTATTTGCTAGTTTTACAATGTTGAATATCATTGCCTTCACAAAAATATTCTCTGGCGGGAATTTAAATGTCCTGAACGCTGTTTCTTTGACGTGTTTGACAATGTTGTTTTCCAAGTTATTGTTATTGTTGTATTTTGTTAGCTGCAGAATATTTCTGTTGCTACTGTTTCGGGTTCTATCTGTTTGGCTATTGTTTGTGTTTGTTCAGTCACTTCCTGATACACTGCTGTTCGGGCTGTTTGTATTATTGGTAACAACGGTTTTACCTGCCACCGGACTGCAACTAAGTTCTACCATTATTTCTTTGTTAAATTGTGCACCGCAACTTACCGTATTTTCCATTGATTGTTTTGGCGCGCTAGTTTTATGATAATAATGTTGTTTGTAGGAAGCATTTGGCATGTTTTTTTTATTCATACTGTACGCGCTGTAAGTGCTTGATTTACTGCCTCCTGGGAAGTGCTGTATTACTATTAATTGTACTACCTGTGAATGTTGTTTTACTGGCGCCTGCCTATCTTTTTTTGCGCGTGCCATGATATTCTGCAATGAGGTGTCCTAAAATTTTTTGCCCAGACCTGAACATTTTGATGTTCCCTACCCTACCGTACTGTACCGTATCATTCCGTATATTCTCCTATTTATTGTTTTTCCATCTTCTGCAATGGCGTTGCAGGAAATGCCTTTTTTGTTTTTTGGGTGATAATAATGTTGTTTGTAGGAAGCGTTTGGCATGTTTTTTTCATTCATACTGTACGCGCTGTAAGTGCTCGATTTACTGCCTCCCGGGAAGTGCTGTATTACTATTAATTGGTGGAGTTGTTAGTTGAACGTTTAACACTAACCCTAAGAGTTGACAACGTAACCTTCTAGACGGAGTTTATGTGGGGGGGGGTTGGGGGGGGAAAATACGTAGAAATATTAAAAAAATCTGTTTTTAACAAGTAGACTTGGTACAAACGCTACGACTAAAAATCATTAAAAACAGGACCCAAATAATTATTTACGGAAATGAGATGCTTCTTCTAAAAGCAATAGTAATAGCTAGTGGCGCGCGCTCATTTTTATGGTAGCAAACTCTCATTTTTATGGTTGCAAGTAACCATAAGATTTAACCTGAATAAAGAAAAAAATCATACGATTAAAATCTGTCTTAGATCAAGTTGGTCGTCATATCACGTCATTGTCATCGGCTTCAAATTTGGACAACACCCCCCCCCCCCCCCCCGCGCGCGCCCCCCCCCCCCCCCCCCTCATCCAGTACATACTCATGCTGTATTTAGCTACCTTCATACTGATCCTACCAATTGATCTATACTACCAATCAAGTGACGTCATTCTTCGCGCGAGCTCTATTTTAAATTCGAACTCTCATCACAACCTTAAACGAACTTGAGTTTTTTTTTTCGTACATACCGGTACGAGATTGATTTTTTTTTTCGTACGAGATTGATTTTTTTTTTTCGTACCGGTACGTTCGTACGAGATTGATTTTTTTTTGGTACGTACGAGATTGAATTTAAAAGATACTTCGATTGATCCATCGTATGCAAAAAAAAAGAAAAAATCTCTCTCACACAAACACACAGTAAATCACTTTTTCTACCCCCAGACAAAAAAATCACTTTTTCTATCTCGCAACAAAAAAAAAATCACTTCATAATCAGCCTTCTGACATCCAACTTATTTGAGTAGAGTTGCTATTTGGCACTCCGTCGGTGAACGTGGGATTCCACCTTATACTTCTTTATCAGTATTCGGCAGGTTATCCGTGCTCTTATATTTTAGTCTGAAATAACAGCCTTGTACTGGAAAAAGAATTAGCTCGCATTGGACAAGGGGTGGTTTGCTGGATAGATAGTAGTGTTCTTGGACTTGATCACCCAAACATATACGTCTTGAGAGCAATAAATCTGCATCCATTGCTTCTATATCAACAGGCACGAGGTACTGTTTTTCGTGACAGAGGAGTAAGAAGGCTGCAAATCAACGGCAGCAGCAACAACAACAATTTCATCGGGACGATTGTAGCAGCATCCAACACGTGACGCGAGCCTGCAGCAAAAAGAACAATGTGAGATAGATAGATGGGGGACAATGATGCCTACATCCTACACTGCTGATGATGTATTCCTCACAACTGTTTTCCTTCTTATTTTCAAAGGTGATCGTCGGTTGATCGAGGTGCAGGGGAACAACGATTGAGTCCAGATTGAGGTGCGGCGAATTTAATATGAATCAAAACCAACGGATTGGAAGCAACCATCGAATCGGAAGCAACCATCGATTCTTCCCTGTAGGTGCGGGGAATTTTCCCGGTTGGTGATAATTACGAATCGATCGGCATGCACATTATCATATTATTCTGTTGTTATTATTGACTCTATGTACTACATCAATAGATACTCACCCATTTTGTTCAATTATCATGTATTCAAATAGGAACGGCAACGAATCGATCAGTGGGATTCATCCGGCAACGAATCGTCGACATCTAATCGCTCCTTAGATATGTAATAAAGCAGACCGTGCAATATCGTTGCTGTTGGTGCCGTTGGTGCAGAGATATCTGCTGTGACTGTTGTTTGGGTTGCTTCCTTGAAATGTAGCCAAATTTTGCCCCTCTGCTTCACCGGTTCGATTCTTCTGATCCGCTGGATCAATCAATTCGAAACTTGGTCGGCGTGTTCTTATATATGTAAGGAAGAGGAGCCTGCAATATCGTTGCTGTCGGTGTCGTTGATATGGAGATATCTGCTGTGACTGTTATTTGGGGTGTTTCTTTGAAATACAACCAAATTTTCCCAATCTGCTTCACCGGTTCGATTCTTCTGATCCGCTCAATCAATCGATCCGAAACTTGGAGGACATCTCCTTCTAGACGTAATAAAGAGGTCTGTGCAATATCGTTGGAAGCGGCGACCTCGGTATGGAGATATCTGCTGTCACCGTTATTTGGGTTGCTTCCTTGAAATACAACCAAATTTTCCCAATCTGCTTCACCGGTTTGATTCTTCCAATCCACTCAATCAATCGATTCGAAACTTGCAGGCCTTTCTGGTTAGATACTTCCAATCCACTCAATCAATCGATTCGAAACTTGCAGGCCTTGTCCTTCTCGATATAATGAAGAGATCCCTGCAATATCGTTGCCCGCGGCGCCTTCAGTATGGAGATATCTGCTGTCCCTTGGGTTTGGAGGGGGTGTTTTCTGTGGAGGTGAAAATTCGGATTTGGAGTCCTCTGCTACTAGGCCCTCCTATTGCTTCTAACGCGTACAGCAGATCCGGGTTGATGACTGAGATAGAAAGATTTGCACTGTGTTCAAATCTGGTGGGTTTTTGGGTTGATGATTGAATTAGATTTTGGTTAGGGACTGGAAAGATTTGCACTGTGTTCAAATCTGGTGGGTTTTTGAGTTGACGATTGAATTATATTTTGGTTAGGGACTGGAAAGATTTGCACTGTGTTCAAATCTGGTGGGTTTTTGGGTTGACCATTGAATTATATTTTGGTAAGGGACTGAAAAGATTTTCACTGTGTTCAAATCTGGTGGGTTATTGGAATGACGATATAATTATATTTTGGTGGGGGATGTGCAAAATTTGCACTGTGTTCAAATCTGGTGGGTTTTTGTTTGGTTGGGGACTGGCAAGATTTGCACTGTGTTCAAATCTGGTGGGTTTTTGGGTTGATGACTGAGTTATATTTTGGTGGGGGATCTGCAGTAGTTGCACTGACTTCAAATCAGGTGGGTTTTTGGGTTAACGATTCAATTATATTTTGGTTGGGGACTGCCAGGATTTGCACTGTGTTCAAATCTGGTTGGTTTTGGGGTTGATGACTGAATTATATTTTGGTTAGGGACTGGAAAGAATTGCACTGTGTTCAAATCAGGTGGGTTTTTGGTTTGATAACTGACTTCTATTTTGGTCGGGTACTGCCAGGATTTGCACTGTGTTCAAATCTGGTGGGTTTTTGGGTTGATGACTGAATTATATTTTGGTTAGGGACTGGAAAGAGTTGCACTGTGTTCAAATCTGGTGGGTTTTTGGGTTCATGACAGGGTTATATTTTGGTCGGCGACTGGAAAGATTTGCACTGTGTTCAAATCTAGTGGGTTTTTGGGTTGATCACTGAATTATATTTTGGTTAGGGACTGGAAAGATTTGCACTGTGTTCAAATCTGGTGGGTTTTTGGGTTCATGACTGAATTATATTTTTGTCGGGGAATGGCAGGATTTGCACTGTGCTAAAATCTTTTGGGTTTTTGGGTTCATGACTGGGTTATATTTTGGTCCGAAACTGGAAAGATTTGCCCTGTGTCTAAATCAGGTGGGTTTTAGGGTTGACGATTTAATTATATTTTGGTTCGGGACTGAAAAGATTTGCACTGTGTTCAAATCTGGTTGGTTTTTGGGTCGATGACTGCGTTATATTTTATTCGGGGACTGGCAGGATTTGCACTGTGCTAAAATCTGGTGGGTTTTTGGGTTGATGACTGAGATATATTTTAGTCGGGAATTGGCAGGATTTGCACTGTGCTAAAATCTGGTGGGTTTTTGGGTTGATGTCTGAGTTATATTTTAGTCGGGAATTGGCAGGATTTGCACTGTGCTAAAATCTGGTTGGTTTTTGAATTGATGACTCAGTTATATTTTGGTTAGGGACTGGAAAGATATGCACTGTGTCTAAATCTGGTGGGTTTTAGGGTTGACGATTCAATTATATTTTGGTTAGGGACTGAAAAGATTTGCACTGTGTTCAAATCGGGTTGGTTTTTGGGTTGATGACTGAGATATATTTTAGTCGGGGATTGGCAGGATTTGCACTGTGCTAAAATCTGGTGGGTTTTTGGGTTGATGACTGAGTTGTATTTTAGTCCGGAATTGGCAGGATTTGCACTGTGCTAAAATCTAGGTTGGTTTTTGGGTTGATGACTGCATTATATTTTAGTCGGGGATTGGCAGGATTTGCACAATGCTAAAATCTGGTGGGTTTTTGGGTTATTGACTGAGTTATATTTTACTCGGGAATTGGCAGGATTTGCACTGTGCTAAAATCTGCTTGGTTTTTGAATTGATGACTGAGTTATATTTTGGTTAGGGACTGAAAAGATTTGCACTGTGTCTAAATCTGGTGGGTTTTAGGGTTGACAATTCAATTATATTTTGGTTAGGGACTGAAAAGATTTGCACTGTGTTCAAATCGGGTTGGTTTTTTGGTTGATGACTGAGTTATATTTTAGTAGGGGATTGGCAGGATTTGGAATGTGCTAAAATCTGGTGGGTTTTTGGGTTGATGACTGAGTTATATTTTAGTCGGGGATTGGCAGGATTTGCACTTTGCTAAAATCTGGTGGGTTTTTGGGTTGATGACTGAGTTATATTTTAGTCGGGAATTGGCAGGATTTGCACTGTGCTAAAATCTGGTTGGTTTTTGGGTTGATGACTGCATTATATTTTAGTCGGGGATTGGCAGGATTTGCACTGTGCTAAAATCTGGTGGGTTTTTGGGTTGATGACTGAGTTGTATTTTAGTCCAGAATTGGCAGGATTTGCACTGTGCTAAAATCTGGTTGGTTTTTGGGTTGATGACTGCGTTATATTTTAGTCGGGGATTGGCAGGATTTGCACAATGCTAAAATCTGGTGGGTTTTTGGGTTATTGACTGAGTTATATTTTAGTTGGGAATTGGCAGGATTTGCACTGTGCTAAAAACTGGTTGGTTTTTGAATTGATGACTGAGTTATATTTTAGTAAGGGACTGAAAAGATTTGCACTGTGTTCAAATCAGGTTGGTTTTTGGGTTGACGTCATTATATTTTGGTTAGGGACTGGAAAGATTTGCACTGTGTTCAAATCTGGTTGGTCTTTGGGTTGATGACTAAGTTATATTTTAGTCGGGGATTGGCAGGATTTGGAATGTGCTAAAATCTGGTGGGTTTTTGGGTTGATGACTGAGTTATATTTTAGTCGGGAATTGGCAGGATTTGCACTGTGCTAAAATCTGGTGGGTTTTTGGGTTGATGTCTGAGTTATATTTTAGTCGGGAATTGGCAGGATTTGCACTGTGCTAAAATCTGGTGGGTTTTTGGGTTGATGTCTGAGTTATATTTTAGTCGGGAATTGGCAGGATTTGCACTGTGCTAAAATCTGGTTGGTTTTTGAATTGATGACTCAGTTATATTTTGGTTAGGGACTGGAAAGATATGCACTGTGTCTAAATCTGGTGGGTTTTAGGGTTGACGATTCAATTATATTTTGGTTAGGGACTGAAAAGATTTGCACTGTGTTCAAATCGGGTTGGTTTTTGGGTTGATGACTGAGATATATTTTAGTCGGGGATTGGCAGGATTTGCACTGTGCTAAAATCTGGTGGGTTTTTGGGTTGATGACTGAGTTGTATTTTAGTCCGGAATTGGCAGGATTTGCACTGTGCTAAAATCTGGTTGGTTTTTGGGTTGATGACTGCATTATATTTTAGTCGGGGATTGGCAGGATTTGCACAATGCTAAAATCTGGTGGGTTTTTGGGTTATTGACTGAGTTATATTTTACTCGGGAATTGGCAGGATTTGCACTGTGCTAAAATCTGCTTGGTTTTTGAATTGATGACTGAGTTATATTTTGGTTAGGGACTGAAAAGATTTGCACTGTGTCTAAATCTGGTGGGTTTTAGGGTTGACAATTCAATTATATTTTGGTTAGGGACTGAAAAGATTTGCACTGTGTTCAAATCGGGTTGGTTTTTTGGTTGATGACTGAGTTATATTTTAGTAGGGGATTGGCAGGATTTGGAATGTGCTAAAATCTGGTGGGTTTTTGGGTTGATGACTGAGTTATATTTTAGTCGGGGATTGGCAGGATTTGCACTTTGCTAAAATCTGGTGGGTTTTTGGGTTGATGACTGAGTTGTATTTTAGTCCGGAATTGGCAGGATTTGCACTGTGCTAAAATCTGGTTGGTTTTTGGGTTGATGACTGCATTATATTTTAGTCGGGGATTGGCAGGATTTGCACTGTGCTAAAATCTGGTGGGTTTTTGGGTTGATGACTGAGTTGTATTTTAGTCCAGAATTGGCAGGATTTGCACTGTGCTAAAATCTGGTTGGTTTTTGGGTTGATGACTGCGTTATATTTTAGTCGGGGATTGGCAGGATTTGCACAATGCTAAAATCTGGTGGGTTTTTGGGTTATTGACTGAGTTATATTTTAGTTGGGAATTGGCAGGATTTGCACTGTGCTAAAAACTGGTTGGTTTTTGAATTGATGACTGAGTTATATTTTAGTAAGGGACTGAAAAGATTTGCACTGTGTTCAAATCAGGTTGGTTTTTGGGTTGACGTCATTATATTTTGGTTAGGGACTGGAAAGATTTGCACTGTGTTCAAATCTGGTTGGTCTTTGGGTTGATGACTAAGTTATATTTTAGTCGGGGATTGGCAGGATTTGGAATGTGCTAAAATCCGGTGGGTTTTTGGGTTGATGACTGAGTTATATTTTAGTCGGGAATTGGCAGGATTTGCACTGTGCTAAAATCTGGTGGGTTTTTGGGTTGATGTCTGAGTTATATTTTAGTCGGGAATTGGCAGGATTTGCACTGTGTTCAAATCTGGTTTGTTTTTTGGTTGATGACTGAGTTATATTTTAGTCGGGAATTGGCAGGATTTGCACTGTGCTAAAATCTGGTTGGTTTTTGAATTGATGACTGAGTTATATTTTGGTTAGGGACTGGAAAGATTTGCACTGTGTCTAAATCTGGTGGGTTTTAGGATTGACAATTTAATTATATTTTGGATAGGGAATGGAAAGATTTGCACTGTGTTCAAATCTGGTTGGTTTTTGGGTTGATGACTGAGTTATATTTTAGTCGGGAATTGGCAGGATTTGCACTGTGCTAAAATCTGGTGGGTTTTTGGGTTGATGACTGAGCTATATTTTTTGATTAGGGACTGGAAAGATTTGCACTGTGTTCAAATCTTGTGGGTTTTTGGGTTGATGACTGAGTTATATTTTAGTCGGGAATTGGCAGGATTTGCATTGTGCTAAAATCTGGTTGGTTTTTGAATTGATGACTCAGTTATATTTTGGTTAGGGACTGGAAAGATTTGCACTGTGTCTTAATCTGGTGGGTTTTAGGATTGACGATTTAATTATATTTTAGTCGGGAATTGGCGGGATTTGCACTGTGCTAAAATCTGGTTGGTTTTTGAATTGATGACTGAGTTATATTTTGGTTAGGGACTGGAAAGATTTGCACTGTGCTAAAATCTGGTGGGTTTCTGGGTTGATGACTGCGTTATATTTTGGTCTGGGACTGGCAGGATTTGCACAGTGCTAAAATCTGGTTGGTTTTTGGGTTGATGACTGAGTTATATTTTAGTCGGGAATTGGCGGGATTTGCACTGTGCTAAAATCTGGTTGGTTTTTGAATTGATGACTGAGTTATATTTTGGTTAGGGACTGGAAAGATTTGCACTGTGCTAAAATCTGGTGGGTTTTTGGGTTGATGACTGCGTTATATTTTGGTCGGGGACTGGCAGGATTTGCACAGTGCCTAAAATCTGGTGGGTTTTTGGGTTGATGACTGAGTTATATTTTAGTCAGGAATTGGCGGGATTTGCACATGTGCTAAAATCTGGTTGGTATTTGAATTGATGACTGAGTTATATTTTGGTTAGGGACTGGAAAGATTTGCACTGTGTCTAAATCAGGTGGGTTTTAGGGTTGACGATTTAATTATATTTTGGTTGGGGACTGAAAAGATTTGCACTGTGTTCAAATCTGGTTTGTTTTTTGGTTGATGACTGAGTTATATTTTAGTCAGGAATTGGCAGGATTTGCGCTGTACTAAAATCTGGTTGGTTTTTGAATTGATGACTGAGTTATATTTTGGTTAGGGACTGGAAAGATTTGCACTGTGCTAAAATCTGGTGGGTTTTTGGGTTGATGACTGCGTTATATTTTGGTCGGGGACTGGCAGGATTTGCACAGTGCTAAAATCTGGTGGGTTTTTGGGTTGATGACTGAGTTATATTTTAGTCGGGAATTGGCGGGATTTGCACTGTGCTAAAATCTGGTTGGTATTTGAATTGATGACTGAGTTATATTTTGGTTAGGGACTGGAAAGATTTGCACTGTGCTAAAATCTGGTGGGTTTTTGGGTTGATGACTGCGTTATATTTTGGTCGGGGACTGGCAGGATTTGCACAGTGCTAAAATCTGGTGGGTTTTTGGGTTGATGACTGAGTTATATTTTAGTCGGGAATTGGCGGGATTTGCACTGTGCTAAAATCTGGTTGGTATTTGAATTGATGACTGAGTTATATTTTGGTTAGGGACTGGAAAGATTTGCACTGTGTCTAAATCAGGTGGGTTTTAGGGTTGACGATTTAATTATATTTTGGTTGGGGACTGAAAAGATTTGCACTGTGTTCAAATCTGGTTTGTTTTTTGGTTGATGACTGAGTTATATTTTAGTCGGGAATTGGCAGGATTTGCACTGTGCTAAAATCTGGTTGGTTTTTGAATTGATGACTGAGTTATATTTTGGTTAGGGACTGGAAAGATTTGCACTTTGTCTAAATCTGGTGGGTTTTAGGATTGACAATTGAATTATATTTTGGATAGGGAATGGAAAGATTTGCACTGTGTTCAAATCTGGTTGGTTTTTGGGTTGATGACTGAGTTATATTTTAGTCGGGAATTGGCAGGATTTGCACTGTGCTAAAATCTGGTGGGTTTTTGGGTTGATGACTGCGTTATATTTTTTGATTAGGGACTGGAAAGATTTGCACTGTGTTCAAATCTTGTAGGGTTTTTGGGTTGATGACTGAGTTATATTTTAGTCGGGAATTGGCAGGATTTGCACTGTGCTAAAATCTGGTTGGTTTTTGAATTGATGACTGAGTTATATTTTGGTTAGGGACTGGAAAGATTTGCACTGTGTCTAAATCTGGTGGGTTTTAGGATTGACAATTTAATTATATTTTGGTTAGGGAATGGAAAGATTTGCACTGTGTTCAAATCATGTGGGTTTTTGGGTTTATTACTGGAAAGATTTGCACTGTGTCTAAATCTGGTGGGTTTTAGGATTGACGATTTAATTATATTTTAGTCAGGAATTGGCGGGATTTGCACTGTGCTAAAATCTGGTTGGTTTTTGAATTGATGACTGAGTTATATTTTGGTTAGGGACTGGAAAGATTTGCACTGTGCTAAAATCTGGTGGGTTTCTGGGTTGATGACTGCGTTATATTTTGGTCTGGGACTGGCAGGATTTGCACAGTGCTGAAATCTGGTTGGTTTTTGGGTTGATGACTGAGTTATATTTTAGTCGGGAATTGGCGGGATTTGCACTGTGCTAAAATCTGGTTGGTTTTTGAATTGATGACTGAGTTATATTTTGGTTAGGGACTGGAAAGATTTGCACTGTGCTAAAATCTGGTGGGTTTTTGGGTTGATGACTGCGTTATATTTTGGTCGGGGACTGGCAGGATTTGCACTGTGCTAAAATCTGGTGGGTTTTTGGGTTGATGACTGAGTTATATTTTAGTCGGGAATTGGCGGGATTTGCACTGTGCTAAAATCTGGTTGGTTTTTGAATTGATGACTCAGTTATATTTTGGTTAGGGACTGGAAAGATTTGCACTGTGTCTAAATCAGGTGGGTTTTAGGGTTGACGATTTAATTATATTTTGGTTGGGGACTGAAAAGATTTGCACTGTGTTCAAATCTGGTTTGTTTTTTGGTTGATGACTGAGTTATATTTTAGTCAGGAATTGGCAGGATTTGCGCTGTGCTAAAATCTGGTTGGTTTTTGAATTGATGACTGAGTTATATTTTGGTTAGGGACTGGAAAGATTTGCACTGTGCTAAAATCTGGTGGGTTTTTGGGTTGATGACTGCGTTATATTTTGGTCTGGGACTGGCAGGATTTGCACAGTGCTAAAATCTGGTGGGTTTTTGGGTTGATGACTGAGTTATATTTTAGTCGGGAATTGGCGGGATTTGCACTGTGCTAAAATCTGGTTGGTTTTTGAATTGATGACTGAGTTATATTTTGGTTAGGGACTGGAAAGATTTGCACTGTGCTAAAATCTGGTGGGTTTTTGGGTTGATGACTGCGTTATATTTTGGTCGGGGACTGGCAGGATTTGCACAGTGCTAAAATCTGGTGGGTTTTTGGGTTGATGACTGAGTTATATTTTAGTCGGGAATTGGCGGGATTTGCACAGTGCTAAAATCTGGTTGGTATTTGAATTGATGACTGAGTTATATTTTGGTTAGGGACTGGAAAGATTTGCACTGTGTCTAAATCAGGTGGGTTTTAGGGTTGACGATTTAATTATATTTTGGTTGGGGACTGAAAAGATTTGCACTGTGTTCAAATCTGGTTTGTTTTTTGGTTGATGACTGAGTTATATTTTAGTCGGGAATTGGCAGGATTTGCACTGTGCTAAAATCTGGTTGGTTTTTGAATTGATGACTGAGTTATATTTTGGTTAGGGACTGGAAAGATTTGCACTGTGCTAAAATCTGGTGGGTTTTTGGGTTGATGACTGCGTTATATTTTGGTCGGGGACTGGCAGGATTTGCACAGTGCTAAAATCTGGTGGGTTTTTGGGTTGATGACTGAGTTATATTTTAGTCGGGAATTGGCGGGATTTGCACTGTGCTAAAATCTGGTTGGTTTTTGAATTGATGAATGAGTTATATTTTGGTTAGGGACTGGAAAGATTTGCACTGTGTCTAAATCTGGTTGGTTTTAGGATTGACAATTTAATTATATTTTGGTTAGGGAATGGAATGATTTGCACTGTGTTCAAATCATGTGGGTTTTTGGGTTTATTACTGGAAAGATTTGCACTGTGTCTAAATCTGGTGGGTTTTAGGGTTGATGATTTAATTATATTTTAGTCAGGAATTGGCAGGATTTGCGCTGTGCTAAAATCTGGCTGGTTTTTGAATTGATGACTGAGTTATATTTTGGTTAGGGACTGGAAAGATTTGCACTGTGCTAAAATCTGGTGGGTTTTTGGGTTGATGACTGCGTTATATTTTGGTCGGGGACTGGCAGGATTTGCACAGTGCTAAAATCTGGTGGGTTTTTGGGTTGATGACTGAGTTATATTTTAGTCGGGAATTGGCGGGATTTGCACAGTGCTAAAATCTGGTTGGTATTTGAATTGATGACTGAGTTATATTTTGGTTAGGGACTGGAAAGATTTGCACTGTGTCTAAATCAGGTGGGTTTTAGGGTTGACAGTTTAATTATATTTTGGTTGGGGACTGAAAAGATTTGCACTGTGTTCAAATCTGGTTTGTTTTTTGGTTGATGGCTGAATTATATTTTAGTCGGGGATTGGCAGGATTTCCACTGTGCTAAAATCTGGTTGGTTTTTGGGTTGATGACTGCGTTATATTTTGGTCGGGGACTGGCAGGATTTGCACAGTGATAAAATCTGATGGGTTTTTGGGTTGATGACTGAGTTATATTTTAGTCGGGAATTGGCAAAATTTGCACTGTGCTAAAATCTGGTTGGTTTTTGGGTTGATGACTGAGTTATAGTTTGGTTAGGGACTGGAAAGATTTGCACTGTGTTCAAATCTGGTGAGTTTTAGGGTTAACGATTTAATTATATTTTGGTTAGGGAATGGAAAGATTTGCACTGTGTTCAAATCATGTGGGTTTTTGGGTTTATTACTTAGTTATATTTTGGTCGGGGACTGGCAGGATTTGCACTGTGCTAAATTATGTTGAATTTTGGTTGATGACTGAGTTATATTTTGGTTAGGGACTGGACAGATTTGCACTGTGCGAAAATCGGGTGGGTTTTTGTATTGATGACTGAGTTTTATTTTGGTCGTGGACTTGCAGGATTTGCACAGTGCTCAAACCTAGTGGGTTTTTGGGTTCATGACTGAGTTATATTTTAATCGTAGAACTTCATACCATAACTTTACTGACACATACTTACAATACATACAATAACTACGTACGCAACAACTCCACAGGGCCCCTGCAAAGCACTAATTTTACTACTTGTGAGTGTTGTCTTACTGGCGCCTGCCTATCTTTTGTTTGCCTGTGCTGTGATATTCTTTAATGTGGTGTTCTTAAAATTTTGGCGTGGACCCAAATATTTTGATGTTCCCCACCCTACCGTATCACTCCGTATGTTCTCCTATTTGAACAGAATTCACCGTGTAATGTGTAATTCGTACGAAAGTCATAAGGGCAATAACCTTATCCTTAAGGTTATTCCTGAGTGAATGACCGGCAACGACTTTACATGTGGATTGACTCTTAGCGAGAGTTTCCCCATCAGCTCACTCTTCGAAGAATTAACAACTCTAAAACACTATCATGCCCTAAAATCTATGTACAACCTAGTACTAATTCTACATAATAAGGTACAATCACATGTGATATTCAATGAGAATATCACGGTGAATTATACGGTAAAAGACCGATCGAAGATGGTTTGCGTGTGTTTTGTGTCTTATTTACGTGTGCTTTGTATGCCTAGAATTACACGGTAATATGCTGTAAACCGACACGACGAGTAATTAACCTGCCGATCGACAAAGACAAAGACAAAGACAATCGAATTGTAACAAAGTCTTACTCACTAAATCAATCGTTCATAAGACCGATTGCGATTTGTTTGTTTGTTACGACACACTTTTTCTAGTTTATCAGACCCACAGCGTCTACGAGCTGTGGCCAGCATCCTACAATGCTGAGGACCGAATGGCATTTCCACCAAGAAACGCAGTTGAGCTTGAAGACAACGAATCCGGATTAGCCTGATCAGCAACCGGCATCAACCCTCAAGGATGTAAAAGGGGCAATTGCTTGTGGAGCCCTGGGATAGACCAACACCAGGGCGGTCTCCCTGAAAGAAGAGACCAAAGAACCGAACCAAGATGGTAGGCTCCATCGGGTTTCGAGATCCAGCAACAAGCAAGGGAAAAGGGCTGGACGATTCAGCTGAAAGAGTCGCCCAGTTTGGCATCAGCTGAAAGGAATCAATATTCGAGAACACTGATCTTTCACTGAAAACAAGAATGACGTGAGCCAGAAGGTTGAGCCTCAAGTATTCTATGGTGAAACAGATTGGATGGAACAGATTGCAAGCATCTGCGAGCAACGAAAAAATCCAAAGATATAAATGAGAACACTAAATCTCAAACGCACTTGGAAATCCAAAGATCCAAAAGAAAAGAGAACACTAAATTCTCAGAAAACAAGACGATGAAACATTCATCAGGTTTTCACCACAGAAATACAGAAAGAGCAAATCCTGAGACTGGATAGAAAAGCTCACAATCTTGAATTGCGACAAAAGCAAAAGCTCACACAAATACAGATAACCAGAACGAAAACTCGATCCGAATAGTCAGAAAGTGTAAACAAACCGGAACGAAAATTTGATCCGGATATACTAATACGATTACAAATAGATAAGCAAACCACACTCAACAGTCACCAACGATTAATACCCATCTCTCACATCCAATCCTTCGATTCGATTACATTCTCTCTCCACATACCACCTCCGATTCACATACCACATCCGATTGAATATTCGATTACAACGTCCAACGAAAATTGTCCGTCGATCGAAACGACCATCAAAACTCCATTGAATATCGCTTGATCATTTGAATCTCGTCCCTATCATGGCTACAGCAAGAAAAACAAGGTCAAAAGCAAAGCCAAAGGACGATGACGACTATGAATCCAGCAGTGAGGAGGAAACAAAAATGGACGTGGATCAAGATCTACCAGGAATCACCATGGATGGTAAGAGTGATGAGGAAAGTATGGATGAAGACAGATTGAATGAGACAACAATCATGCGTGTAATGGAAAAGGCTATGACTGATCCAGAAATGAACTCAACTTGGAAAAGAGTCATCGACAAGTAAGTAAAGAGAAGGATCAGAGCCATACAGGATGCGGTGAAGCAACACAGAAATCCAGATGACGTAAATCAAAGTGATAGCAGTGAAGAAGATGAGGATCAATTAGATGTCGACCTAAGGGCTGAACGGTACGGAAGGAGGTCATCCCAACGTCATCGAAACGACCACCCATACCCCAAACGATCATTTGAAATCTCGTCTTCAACATGGCTACAGCAAGAAGACAAACAAGATCAAAAGCAAAGCCAAAGGACGATGACGAATATGACTCCAGCAGTAGCGAGGAGGAAACAAAAATGGACGTGGATCAAGATCTACCAGGAATCACCATGGATGGTAAGAGTGATGAGGAAAGTATGGATGAAGACAGATTGAATGAGACAACAATCATGCGTGTAATGGAAAAGGCTATGACTGATCCAGAAATGAACTCAACTTGGAAAAGAGTCATCGACAAGGAAGTAAAGAGAAGGATCAGAGCCATACAAGATGCGGTGAAGCAACACAGAAATCCAGATGACGTAAATCGAAGTGATAGCAGTGAAGAAGATGAGGATCAATTAGATGTCGACCTAAGGGCTGAACGGTACGGAAGGAGGTCATCCCAACCAAAAATAAAAATCAGGGGATTCAACAATGGAAGATTTCTGAATCCAGAACAGCTTGCCTTCAGAAGCAGCTTGATGAATTTTGGTATCAACTATGAATCAGCTGAAGAAATTATGAGGGGAGGGATGTCTAATATTCGTGAAATTACAGACCTCAACAAGGAAAGCATCAAATCGTTCATGCATGGATTGAAATCTATCAGTCCAGACTGCCCTAATCCAAAAAGTATCCACTATGGTAACAGGCTATCATCGAGGCTTCTCACGTGGGCGAGTTGGGCACGGTATCAACCATTGATTGGAGTCAAACCAAGAGCTATTGACTGGAACGCAAACCCAAACAATATGGAATAGCAGCAATTCAGAATCAAGATGATGGAGGCGAGTGTGAAATCACAGGAAAAAGCAACCCCACCTGAGTTAAAGGACCTTACAAAATTCAGAGAATGGGAGGAAGGCTTTCGACAAAATTTGAGATACAGATTCAACTCTGAAGGTTTCCCAATCTTGTATGTGATAAGGCCCCAAGAGAAGGAAGATGTTACCGATGAAGCCAGGTCTGGAGCAGTCGGGCAAAATCCAACAGATACCTATCCAACTTGGAGTGACTACAATGAAAGATGCGGTGTTTTGTCAGGTCACCAGTATGATGAAGATAACAACGTCGTCTGGAGGTTGTTATGCGATGCAACAAGAAAAGGTCCTGGTTGGGAATATGTGGCACATTTCCAAAACACTGAACTGAACTCAGGAAATGCTAGAAATGCATTCATTTCGTTGATGCAGTATGCTTACACTGATACCAATATCACTATGGTTCTGAACAAAACCTATCAGGAAATGAAAGAATCACATTACACTGGTGATGCTAAGAATTATGATTGGAACAAACACAAGAGGAACTGGACTGCTTTTCATGGAACAATCCTGAGATTTGAGAAGAACCACAATGAAAGAAGATTTGTATGGGACTTTATCAATTCAATCAGTGATGAGCGGCTTGATGCTGCAAGAGCGGATGCAATTGATGAGAGCAAGGATTACCGGGACAACTTCAATGAATGCCTTATCCTATTCACCAATCGCCTTGGATTGAAGAAGCTTGCAAATGGAAAGCATAAAAGAGGTTCCAGAAGTGTGTATTCTGTGGGCACGACCAGCAATAAGAAGCAGAAGACAACTGGAACGTTCACAGGAAAAGTTGAATGCAAGCCCTATCCAACAAGTGTCTATAAAACAATGTCAAAAGAACAGCGTCAGGAGCTTTACCAGATGAGACAGGCTAAGAAGAAACGAAATCTCAAGGCTGCTGAGACTAAAAAGGCAAAAGAAGCTGAAAATGAAGGCGCAGGTGATAGCTTTGGATCAAAATCTAAGAAATGACATAATAACCGGACGCTAGAGAACAAATTGTTAAAAATGGTGAGCTGGTCATTATACAAGATGAATATTCCTCTAGATTTTGATGATGGAGAAAATGAAGAAGGATATTGTGAGTTAGACTCACATGCAGACACCACTGCGGCAGGAAGCAATATGGTATTGCTGAATCCTGATCAGATCACAACGCACGTTGATGTGGCCCCTTTTTCTGAAGAGTACAAGCCAATCAGGAAGATCCCAATTGGAAGTTGTGCTACTGCTTGGACGAATCCAACATCAGGTCAAGTATACATCATAGTGTTCCATCAAGCGCTGTACTTTGGGAACAAATTGAAGAACAGCTTGATATGCCCAAATCAAGTGAGGGACTGCACTTTCAATTCTGTTGAAGAGACACCTCGTCAGTTTGATCCAAGATCCAAGCATGGAATTACAATCCAAACACCAATGGAAGATGCTGACCCTAGGAAAGTTTTCATAAAACTGAGTATGAGAAATGTGATTTCTTATTTTCCCACAAGGAAGCCAACAAGATTGGAGCTTGATGAATGTCAACATTTGATTGCAACAAATGATACCCCATGGGATCCTCATTCACTGAAGTTCAGGATGGCTGAGTTAGCAATTGACAATGGGGATCCAATTTCAGGGGACCAGTTTAGCTTTCAAGCCATGTGGACCAAAGAAGACCAAGCCATGGATACAAGTTCAATTGTAACTGAACCTACAAGTAACGTTACAGATATGCTCCCCAAGACCAGCTTAGAGAACAGGCATCCAAGTCTCATGCAGCAATGCAAACTGATGAGAGTCCATCAGGTATCAACCAGAAGAATGCTAACTGAATGCCAAATTGCAACAGATGGCAATATTGCTCATCAGATTTCTTCAGTAACGAATATTTCAAGCGCGCGAAGGGTAGACCAATTTTTGTTTGATGACACAGAATTTGATTTCATGGAAGCTCCTGAAGTCGAATCAAAACAAGCCCCTAACTTGCAAGAAATTGACAATACACTTGAAAGGAGATCTCTCGATAGAAGAAATCAATGGGGGCCATCAGTGATAACTATTGAGGGTCCAAACAAAGTTGACTGTGAACTCCTAGCCAAAACTTGGAATATTAGTTTCAAGAAAGCTGAGCAGACATTGAAGGTCACAACCCAGAAGGCACTCAGGAATTTGCAATTACCATTGATGAAGAGGCTGCCTACACAGCGCTTTAGAAACAAGAGAATTGCACAAGGAACCTGGTATACGGATACGTGGCATGCTAGAACCACCAGTATTATGAGACAGGAGAAATGTGCACAGATCTTTACAAATGGGAATGGGTTTGAAGTATTTATACCAATACAGGACAAATCGCAAGCGCATCAAGGGTTGAAAATATTCATTCATGAAGTTGGAATACCTGAGCATTTGATTTCTGATGGTGCTCCAGAACAAGGATCTCCAAGAACCTACAAGACTCACTGGAATTCAATTGTAAAGCGCAACCATATTCATCAGACATTCATCCAACCACATTGCCCATTTCAAAATCAAGCAGAACAAGCGATTGGACATCTTGGGAGTGCAATCACAATCAAGTCAGCAAAGAAGAAATCACCGAGAAGATTATGGTCATTTTGTGGTGAACTATGTGCTAATATCAGGCAGAAAACAGCATCAAGTAACCCTTCTTCAATGGGGAGAACTCCATTTGAATTGGTCCATGGCTATAGGCCCGATATTGCACTATACACTTCATCAGAATGGTATGATTTTGTGTTTTACTTTGATAAAGGTGATTCTTCCTCTCGCGGCGTTGAACGATTGGGTCGATGGTTGGGCCCCTGTGGCAATAAGATAGGTGGAGGTGATTGTTTTTGGCTCCTGACTGAATCAGCAATACCAATATCTACAAATTCAATAAGGCCTGTCAAAGAATTTGAATGGAGGGATAGAGATATCCTCAGAAGAATGGAAGCAATCGACAAATCAATTGAATCCAAGATTGGTGATGAAGTAAAAGATAGCGCGTCTTTCTTCCAGGAAAACTACCCGGAGCCTCAGATGGAGCTATTTGAGGATCAACCAGTGAAATCATCTGATCTGAAACTTGAAATGGCCGAGCCAGAAGCGTCAGTGGAAGATATAGATGAACGAGATGAGTATCTGGGAAATGAAGTAATCATTGAAAGAAATGATGAAAGGCTCAGGTGCATTGTCAAGGATAGGGTGCGAGATTTGCAAAACAGACCAATTGGAGTAAGGAATGAGAATTCCATACTAGACACGAGGCTGTACAAATTGCAACTACCTGATGGCACCATTGAGGAATACACGGCAAATATTGTTGCAGAGAGTTTGTACAGTTCTGTTGATGATGATGGAAGGATGTTCACTCTACTAGATGAACTAATTGATCATGAATGCGACAACACTGCTCTAACTGATGAGGAAGCCACGACTATAGCAAAAAATGGCAGGAAAACCCACAAGCCGACGACTAGGGGTTGGAGGATTCTCGCCAGTTGGAAAGACGGGTCAGAATCATGGTGTAAGTTAAGTGATGTCAAAGAATCATTCCCAGTGCAACTAGCTGAATATGCTGTCAACAATAAACTTGAGAAGGCACCAGCATTCAGATGGTGGGTGCACAAAATTTTGAGAAGAAAGGATCGAATCCTGAAAGCAGCCAAAACAGCAAAGTATTGGTTGAAGACTCACAAATATGGTGTTGAATTGCCACATTCAATCAAACAAGCGCTGGCTATTGATAAGAAAACAGGCACTGATCACTGGGAAAGAGCAATTCACAAAGAAATGACCAACAATATGGCAGCGTTTGGATTTTCTGATGATGATGTTATTCCAGTCGGTCACAAGGAAATAACCACCCACATGATTTTTGACATCAAGCTTGGGTCCCTAACAAGGAAGGCTAGATTGGTAGGGGACTGTCATAAAGTTCCTGCAGTGGCAAAAGAAAATACCTACTCATCTGTCCCCAGTCGCGACTCAGTAAGAATATTCTTCTTGCTGGCAGCGCTGAATGATTTGAAGGTTCTCTCAGCAGATATCCAAAATGCATATTTGACGGCCCCAATAAAAGAGAAATACTTTCTAAGAGCGAGAGCTGAAGATGGCTTTCCTCCAGATCTTGCAGGAAGACCTTGCAAGATCGTTCGTGCATTATATGGACTGCCGGTTGCAGGTGCATCTTTCAGATCATATCTCACACAGCATTTGAGGGATCTTGGATATTCACCTTGCAAAGCAGATCCGGATGTGCACTTACGAATTGAAACCAGGAAAGATGGATCCAGATACTGGGCAATGCTGATTGCCTATTTAGACGATATCTTATGTTCTGGTGAAGATCCAAAGTTCCAGCTTGAAAACATTGAACGGAAGTTCAAATTGAAGGATGATACGATTGAAGAGCCAACCCTGTATCTGGGAGCTGATATTGGAAAGTTTTACTTTGAAGGTGACTCGAAACCAAGATGGTCATTATCAAGCACCAAGTATACGGCGAAAGCTGTTGCAGCAGTCGAACAAGAGTTAGGAACTGAAAAATATGGTTACAAGTATCTACCAAAATCAGCATCCAGTCCACTTTCACATGATTATCGACCGGAAATTGATATATCAGAGGAATTGAATCCTGAATTGCAAAATTACTATCAAGGTTTGATTGGAGTCCTCAGGTGGATTTGTCAATTAGGAAGGCTAGACATTGTAATGCCAGTCTCGCTGATGTCAAGGTATCTGGCACAAGCAAGGAAGGGACATCTGAATCAGTTGTTTCATGTATTTGCATATTTGAAAAAGTACAACAGGTCAAAATTGGTTTTTGATGATACAGTACCAAGCATTGATGAGAGTAAATTCCAAAAATGTGACTGGTCTGAATTTTATCCTGGCGCCACTGAAGTCATACCAGCAGATATGCCTGAAGCTTTAGGAAAACAGGTGACGATGAGTTGTTTTGTTGATGCTGACCATGCCAGATGCAAGGCAACGAGAAGATCTCATACTGGTGTTATTATCTTCATTAATAACGCACCAATTTTTTGGTTTTCCAAAAGACAAACAACAGTTGAGACATCAACTTTTGGATCTGAAATCATTGCTTTGAAAATTGCAATTGAATTGGTTGAAGGTCTAAGGTACAAGTTGAGAATGATGGGTGTTCCAATTAATGGAAGCACCAATGTGTATTGCGATAATGATTCAGTTGTCACAAATGTTACACGACCTGAAAGCCCATGCAAGAAGAAGCACAACAGCATTGCATACCACAAGGCGTGCAAATCTATTGCAGCAGGAATTATCAGAGTTGCAAAGGAACCAGGTTCAACAAATATTGCTGATTTGTTTACAAAGCTAATGAGTGGCGCTGTTTTTCGAGAACATTGTTCTCGTTGCATGTGGTAAGAAATCGATCTGCAATGAGCACTTCGAAAATGGATGATTTGATCCATGGAATATAATATATCAATCAGGCAAGGACGTCCGAGAACTGTTTCTCGACCCCCCGCGGGCTATCGCGCGCTATTTTTACAATTCTCGACACTATTTTTTAAATTTCCTACCTTTTTAGGTCGCGTGTCTACTAAAATACCTCGCGCGTCGCACACCTTTACTTTTGAGACAATATCTCGTCACTCCTCAAATAAAATAACTATTTTAGGGTTAAGGATATCATATTCGTTTCGTGACAAGCACTATTTTGTGTACAACTTGTGCACGAATGACTTATTTCATTTTCTCAACATGTTTCCACCATACCGGTATAATGGGCTCCGACCCAAATCCTCCAACTCCAACTCAAATCCCAGCTCCAACTCCATGTCAACTCCAAGTCGAATCCACCCCAGGCGGGCTATTGCACTCAAGGGTTTTGTTCGTCTTTAATGCCAGGAAGATCCGCTGTATTTTCAGAAGCTACACCATCGGAATCGCCACTCCAATGTTGTTCGCTCCTCTCAAATAACCCGCTTTGTGGATAGATGCTGCTGGTTACATTCGGATCGACTTGATCATTGCTAGTAGGATCGACGCTTTCAATTTTAACGTTTGGATCATTTCTTTTTTCTTCACGAATCTTACGAATCATTTTTTGGATTCGAGCAGTCTCTTTCTTGTGATAAACAATCATTTTCCGGACTTCTTGTTCAAGATTGGCTGGGTGTTCCTGAACCACCTTTTGTAGTTTGTAAATTCCCTCCATGGTTGGTTCGACTGTCGATTGGATGATTAGTATTAGTAGTATCAGTAGAGTAGATTATCTATTCGAAGATTAGGTCGTAGTAACACCTAACACGTTGGTATTTGTTTTCCTCGTCGGAAAGATAATGAAATAATCAATTATAATGATGAAGTACTAGCAAAAATAATGTATTACTAGTATCTACTAGTAATAACTCATGCAAAATAGCATACTAGTTGGTTTTACCGGTACATGAAAGTCGGAATCAACTCGATCGTAATCAACAAAACAATTGTCCACGATTTCCATTTCGATAATCAACAACGCAATTGTCCACGATTTCGTACTAGTATCTACTAGTAATAACTCATGCAAAAATAGCGTACTAGTTGGTTTTACGGGTACATGAAAGTCGGAATCAACTTGATCGCAATCAACAAAACAATTCTCCACGATTTCCATTTCGATAATCAACAACGCTATTGTCCACGATTTCCATTTCGATTCACATTTCCGTGCACCTTATGGAAGAACTGACGCGCCTGCCAACAAATGTTTGGAATAACTGATGGGATTGACCCGTCCGGCGCTGTGTATTAACCCTCTTAAGGAGTTGACTGTACGTACTGTTCACTACTAAACATATTTTACGAGGAATGTTGCAATCATCACTAAGTAGTAATTACTTTACGGACCATTTTTGCAATCGAAGTACGGTAGTAAGGAAATCTACCGTACAAGAAAACACATCACACACAAAGTAACACATGTAATTTTTTCCTTTCAACGATTCATCTTTGTGATCTCCTTCGTTTCGACCCCATCTACTGATATTTTCCTTCAAACAACTCTGCAACATCATGCCTCCTGTTATGAAAACCCCTCTTCTATTCTACTGCCGTTGTTGCGCGCTGAATGGCAAAAACTCCAAGTTTTTAGGATATAAATCCACGGCAAACAAGCAGGGTAATTTGAAATACGTCTCCGTTGGCCTAAGAAGACATCTTTATTGTCTTGATGAGTGCCGGGATTTCTACCATAGTCAGGGTCTAATTAAACGAAAGATCTATAACCTCTCCACCTCTATCAAAGTGCAGCCTACCTTGCCGTCTGTTCAACATTCTCCGTCTGATTTTGGGATGACTATGACACAAAACGGTCCATCTGTTCCCCCTTCCCATCTCTCCCAGCAACACACTGTCACAAGTCAGTCAGCGACGGGTCTTCATTCTGTTCTAAACCAACAGATTGTACATGATGTCTTTTTACCGCCAATGGATCGGAACGCCATTGAATCTTACATGGCTGTTTCTGCTGTTCAAGATGAAGATGCATTCCCGCTGAATAATGATATCGACAATTCCGATGACGAGGATGACAATGACGATGACGTAAATGAAAATAACGACAACAATTCTACCAACAACATTGATTGTGGAGACAACGAAGAAGATAACACTAATGGTTCTGCTGTTAATGTCGTTACTGCTCAGCCCGCCCCTCCACCACCTTCTTTTCATGAAAGCATTAATTTGAACAAAAGAGAGGATGCATTTCAAAGCCACACAAAACTACCGCCGCCCCCTCATCTTCTTGCTGAATTGGAACTCATGAATTTAATGGCCAGACATAAATTGCCACTGAACACATTCAAATCCATTTTCCAGTGGGCAAAGAAAAGTCAAATGAGACCTGGTTTTGATTTTTGCGATGCCAAAATTAGATCTCGGCAAGCAATTTTTGACAATCTCCAATCCAATCTTGGTCTCTCCGATATGAAATTTCATCCTCATATACTGAATTGGTTACCTGATAATAAGCCCACTCAGGTGTATGTCCGTTCTTTTAAGGATGCCATTTATTCTCTTCTTTCTGACCAGCAGCTAATGATAGAAGAAAACCTCTCCTTTCCCGACTATTCCACCCCTCTGTCTCCCGACAATAATCCTGAGTTGAATCCTAATTCTGTAATCTCAGAATTGCATCACGGCTCGTGGTGGAAATCTTCTTGGAAAGAAATTTGCAATCCCAATTCGCAAGAAATTCTTGTTCCTATTATATTTTACATGGACGGCATATCTTTGGATGCGCACGGACGACTTACGTTAACACCATTGAACATGACACTTGGTATTTTTAATGTGGAGACTCGTTCTCGACCTGAAGCATGGACAACTATTTACTTCCATCCCGACCCCGAATGGGAGTCAACCAGACACTCTTGTCCTGCCACTTCAAAGGAAAAAATTCAGAATCTTCACAATGGTTTGGAAGTAGCGTTTCGTTCCTTCAAAGCCGCGTGTAACGAAGACGGTGGTATCGAATGGAATTATCTTCCGTACGCAAATCAACAGTGGAGGGTAAAAATGAAATTTGCCATTGCCTATGTTATTGGCGACACAGAACTTCACGATAAATTGTGTGGAAAATACGGCTCCTTCAATAAGGGTGTCATGCGGATGTGCCGTCACTGCAACTGTTATTCTCCGAACATAAACATTCTTTCTGTTCAACCTGCAACAAAGAAGTGGTCACCTGTTGATTTTCATTGTTTTCCCGGCACAGATCTAAACGATATCAACAAGAACTTCAAAAACAACTCTCATCACAACATAAGGAATGTATTTCATGATCTATGCTTTGGTACGAATAAGAAGAACATTCATATAGATCTGATTGGACTAGCGTTCAATCGTAGTGGATATCAGAGAAATATTAGACCACAAACAGACCGGCACTTCAACCGGCCTGCCGCCACAGCTCCTGTTGCTCTTCTTTGCCTTTGGATTGAATCAGCTCAACAGCCAGTTTCAAAAGGAAATTAACAATTTTGCCACTCCCGGTGAATGTTTGCACATGCACCAGCTTGGTACTGCCAAACGGGCCATCGAGTCAATTGAATTGTTGCTCCGCGGAAGTGTTCCATGTGTTTATGCCCCCAATTTGAAGCACGGTGTGGCTGTTGCTAACAGTATTGGCCATTTAGCACAACGGTACGGTGGTTTGTTATCACGCCAGTCTGATAGAGATTTTCCTCGCACCAAATTTGGGACTCAGCTATTATCAACCTACGAAGAAAGAAGGGCATGATTTCTCTGGAATGCTTATTTCTCTTCTGATCGCTATGGTTTCCAAACATGGATCTGACATTATTGGTGACCATCGTTTTGTAAAGAAACAGATAGAGGTAATTCAGCTAATTCTATCAATGGAAGAATTTCTTAAACACGGTCTAATGAAATATGGTTCCTTAAAGAATCTCCCAAAAACAATTGTTCACTTTATTAATTGTATAAACTCCACATGTCACAGGAAAGGGATGGGAACAAAACTAATCAAGAATCACCTGTACTTTCACCTACCAGATTATATCTCTTTATGGGGGAGCCCCGCAGGCTGGGATAGTGCTCCGAATGAGTCTCACCATAAAACTGAGATTAAAGCTCCTTCCAAGAACACGCAAGGTAATGCTGCATCACTAATCGGTCAAACAGCCAATCGAAAGTCCGAGAAAATGATGCTAAGCCAGGCAACATATCACTACAACTTGAATCCGCCTGATCCTCCTCCAATTGAACGACCTGATGGTGGCGGTTCTCATTTTCATATAATGAGAACCGAAAATGGGGAATCAACAATGAAGTGGCTTCGTTCTACGAACAAAAGCAAACCATTTTTTCCTTCTGACATACTCGACTTTGTTTGTGATTCTGTGCTACCTTTATTGGAGAATCCTTCACACATTTGTGGAGTTACAGAGCACAATCGTTTCGATGTTGCTTGTGGGTCTAATTTTATATTTTGCTCGCATCCTTCATATAGATCGGATAGTTCTCTGCTGAACTCCGTCTGGATGGATTGGTGTTTGATGAAATTGGACTTTGATTTAAATAACAATCCCAAGCTCATACCGTGCCATCTGGTATGCTTCTTAACTGTACAGAGTTTGAAGCAGCCATACAGTAGTATTGGTGGCTATCCAATTGATACAAACGGAATGTATGCTGTGGCTCGTCGGTTTCAAGATGTGCCTAAGAAAACAGCTTCTGAATTTGTCCAACGTGGTCGCCTGATGAATTCACTGTACCTATTTCATGTCGACACTATCCATTTCGAGCTGGCAGTTGTTCCAGAGCAAGGACTAGATGGGTCCATAACCAATTGCGATTGGCTAGTGATATCGAATCGGATCTCCTGGCTACATTTTTTTGAAAGCAAAAATGCTGCTACACCACCGTCTTACGAATCTTTGTACAACGCATGCACACTACAGGACGACATCCAGTTGGAACCGTTTGAGATGGCATTGAATGATAACGAATCCAGTGATTCTCTATCTAGTTCAGAGAGCGAAAGCTCGGACAGCAGTTCCGATTGAGTAGCAAGGGTGAATGTACCGGCTAACTTTAAACTATTGTTTAATTTTACTATAGAGGGTTAGCTCTAAGCACAGTTTTGCGAGATACATAGGCGCTCATAATATAACAGCCTTCATATTTTGGATTCAAACAGCTATGTAATACTAATGGATTGAACAATAGAGTATCTCCTGACCTCAATGGAACTTTCACTCCATACGTGGGGAAGACAAAATAATAAATCACCTCGTCAGCAGACACTTCCGCCGGAGCAATTACTGTCAAACGAGTGTAGTACATGTCATCGTCCACATGGCATCTAGAATGGTAGTTGCGACCGATCGAAAATGCTAAGGCCTGCTGCCCAATTGCATTTAGCTTTGTACGAGACAGAATCTGAGACAACACATCCATTTCCTCCGCAACAAATGGTTTGACGTCAATTAAACTATGATGCATATGCTTCACAATTTCAACTGTTGTCTCTTCTAGCTCTAGTTTGATGCTGGGATCAACATGACTTTTGAAAACATACTCACCAATATTTGAATCCAATCTTTCTGGTCGAATTCCAATGATAGCATAATCATCATTGATACTGCCGCGCTTAACCCCTCTTCCAACGGTTGGTTTTGCTCCAACAATGGCAGGAGCAAACTGTCTCAACAATTCGATATTATTCTTCGAAGCGAGGTGTCGTTCCGCAAAATGGCGTGAAACTTTGGCAAAAATTCGCAATGATGGTTCATAAGGATCAAATGCAAGAATATGCTCATCCTTCGTACTATCCAATGTATTGTAGTTTTCGATTGACAAAGCCTGTTCCGGTTGATACTTCTTCTTTCCGCCTGTCTTGCCACCCCAATCTGTCTCCATGTATTTACCTGCCACGGCAGCGGTACTGGATTTATTTTTCAGCGCTATTGTACGGACGCCATCTTTGCAAGTTGAACGCCTATTCCTTTCCTTTTTCATCGGTTTTATCAGAGACAAGTTCGTATAAGTTTCGTGGCTCTTTGACACCGGTGCAGCAATCCTCAGAAAGTTGGAAGACATTCTCTGTTTATGTCTTCTCTCATGTTTCCTATTTGCTTTTTGCCTCCTTCCTCGTGCTGACAATTGTTTTCCATTCGTTGTGGTTGGTTTCATTGTTGCCGAGACGAATTGCCGTTGGAGGATGACGAGGACGAATCGATTTGCCGGTGGAGGAGGAGGAGGAGCCAAGTTGGTTGATCGCCGGTGGAGGAGGAGGAGGAGCGATTAGATGGTGGATCGCTGGTGGAGGAGGAGGAGGAGGAGGAGCCAGGTTGGTGGATCGCCGGTGGAGGAGAAGGAGGAGCGATTCGATGGTGGATCGCAGGTGGAGGAGTAGGAGGAGCCAAGTTGGTGAATCACGGGTGGAGGAGAAGTCGCCGGTGGAGGAGGACGAGGATGAGCGACGTTGCTGTTGCCGTCGATTGCTGTTGCAGATCGATTGGTGTTGCTGTTGCGGATCGATTGGTGGAGAATTAGCCGCTTGGATCGGATTGTCGGAGTAGTCCTCGGAGGAGGGGTGTCGACTGGTCGTAGTCGTCCTCGGAGGCGGGGTATCGGCTGGCTGCTTGGAGGTGCGGATTGGGCTGGATCGCTGGAGGTGCGGGTTGACTGGATGTGTGAGGAGGTGCGGATCTGTGGGGACCAAAGTCGAGTCGACTGGACGCGTTGGAGGTGCGGACTATCGAAGAAGTCGGTATCTTAGAATCTGCTAACTGATTGGAGGCCGATTCGTTGCCGTTGTTGCCTCCTACTAGGGGTTTGCGCCGGTGGAGAAGGAGGAGTGATTCGTGTGGAGCGCCGGTGGATGATCAATTCGGGTGGATTGATGTTGCTCTTGTAGTGCTCTAGCTGTGATCGTTCCCGGTTGCTTCAATTGTTCCCGGTTGCTTCGATTGTTCCCGCTTCTATTCGATGGGTCCCGGTTGCTTCTATTCTCACAAGATGTGCCAATGCCGATGCCAATGCCGATGACGAGCAAGGATAGAGGGATCAATGTGTCCAATCGTACGCTGCCACAAGATGTGCCGGTGCCAATGCCGAGCAAGGATAGACAGATCGATGTGTCGAACCGTATGCGCCGGTGGAGGAGGAGGAGCAATTCGATGCCAACGATTAGTTGCCGTTGTTGACTCCTCGGGGCTGCCGCTTGCCGCTGTTGCGAGGTTCCCGGTTGCTTCGATCGTTCCCGGTTGGATTCGATTGTTCCCGGTTGGCTTTGATTGTTCCCGGTTGCTTCGATCACTTTGCGGTTCGATCGTTCCCGGTTGCTTCTATTTGATCGTTCCCGGTTGCTTCTATTCGATCGTTCCCCGTTGCTTTGATGGTTCCCGGTTGCTTTGATGGTTCCCGGTTGCGGTTCGATGGTTCCCGGTTGCTTCTATTTGATCGTTCCCGGTTGCTTCTATTCGATTGTTCCCCGTTGCTTCTATTCGATCGTTCCCCGTTCTCGTTGCCGACGATCCTATTCAAATAGATGATATGATAATTGAACAAAATGGGTGAGTATCTATTGATGTACTACATAGAGTAAATAATAACAACAGAATAATATGATAATGCACAGCATGCCGACCAATTCGTAATTATCACCAACCAGGAAAATTCCCCGCACCTACAGGGAAGAAGACTAAAGATTTGCCGACGGATCGGTTGCGATTAGTAGTCGCTTCCGATTCACACGGGGAAGATTCGTTGCTTCCGATTCGATGGTTGCTTCCAATCTGTTGGTTTAGATTTGATGGTTGCTCCCAATCCGTTCCTTCTGATTCGATGGTTGCTTCCGATCTGTTCCTGTGAAAATAAGAAGAAAACAGAAGGGAATCAGTAATGGCGGTGGAATGGAAGACCAATCAATTGCCGTTGCTGTTGCCGATGCCTATCTCTCTCATTCTTACCGTTTATTTGTACCGTCGTACCGTCGTTCCGACAATCGACCCGATGAAATTGTAGTTGCTGCCGTAGAATACTTCTTACTCCATGTCACGAAAAACAGTACCTTGTTCCTGTTGATATAATTGCAAGGGACAAAGCCAGTTCATTGATTTCAAGACGTATATGTAAGGCTGCAGTCCAAACAATATCTATCCAGCAAATCCCCTTCTCGTCAAATGCTAACTACTTCTTTTCCAGTACAAGGCTGTTATTTCGGACTAAAATAAATGAGAACGGATCGTTGTGCTCAAAGAGGGTCGGATCCCACGTTCTCGGACGGAGTGTTGATTGCAAGAACCAACACTCTACTCAAATAAGTCGGATGTAAGAAGGCAGATTATGAAGTGATTGTTTTTTTTGTCGCGAGGTAAAAAAAGTGATTTTTTTTGTCGCGAGGTAGAAAATAAAATTACTGTGTGTTTGTGTGAGAGAGAGTTTTTTTTGCGAGGTAGAAAAAAAAAAATCAATACGACGAGGATACTTCAACTCCTGTAGAATTCTACACGTTTTTTGTACTAGATAATTCATACGTACGAAAAAAAAATACTTCAACTTATGTATTCGTTAGGGTTGGGGTTAGGGTTTCTCGTACGTTCGAAAAAGAATCTCGTATGTACGGTATGTACGTTGGAAAAAGAATCTCCTACGTACGTTCGAAAAAGAATCTCGTAGGTACGGTACGTTAGAAAAAGAATCTCGTATGTACGGTACGTATGTACGTTTGAAAAAGAATGTCGTACTACGTACGTACGATAAAAAAATCAATCTCGTGAACCGGATGTAACCCTAACCATATTGGGAAAAACTTTGTCACACAGAATGCCCAAAATGTTGTGGTTTGACTCTACAAATGGCAATCATGGGGGTATTTTTGGTGCAATTCCAGGGCACAAACTAACTTATTGGGTAAGGACTCAAAAAGTATCTGGTCCAAGCAATGAATACATTCATCATGACTCATCAAATGCATATTGGGAACAACTTTGTCACATAGAATGCCCAAAATGTTGTGGTTTGACTCTACAAATGGAAAACATGGGGGTATTTTTGGTGCAATTCCAGGGCAGCACAAACTAACTTATTGGGTAATGACTCAAAAAGTATCTGGTCCCAGCCATGAATACATTCATCATGACTCATCAAATGCATATTGGGAACTACTTTGTCACACAGAATGCTGGAAATGTTGTGGTTTGACTCTACAAATGGCAAAACATGGGGGTATTTTTGGTGCAATTCCAGGGCACAAACTAACTTATTGGGTAATGACTCAAAAAGTATCTGGTCCAAGCAATGAATACATTCATCATGACTCATCAAATGCATATTGGAAACAACTTTGTCACATATAATGCCCAAAATGTTGTGGTTTGACTCTACAAATGGCAAACATGGGGGTATTTTTGGTGCAATTCCAGGGCACAAACTAACTTATTGGGTAATGACTCCAAAGGTATCTGGTCCAAGCAATGAATACATTCCTCATGACTCCTCAAATGCATATTGGGAACTACTTTGTCACATACAATGCCCAAAATCTTAAGGTTTGACTCTACAAATGGCAATCATGGGGGTATTTTTGGTGCAATTCTAGGGCAAAAACTAACTTATTGGGTAATGACTCAAAAAGTATCTGGTCCAAGCCATGAATACATTCATCATGACTCATCCAATGCATAATGGGAACAACTTTGTCACACAGAATGCCGAAAATGTTGTGGTTTGACTCTCCAAATGGCAAAAATAAGGGTATTTTTGGTGCAATTCCAGGGCACAAACGAACTTATTGGGTAATGACTCAAAAAGTATCTGGTCCAAGCCATGAATACATTCATCATGACTCATCAAATTCATAATGGGAACAGCTTTGTCACACAGAATGCCCAAAATGTTGTGGTTTGACTCTCCAAATGGCAAAAATGAAGGTATTTTTGGTGCAATTCCAGGGCACAAACTAACTTATTGGGTAATGACTCCAAAAGTATCCGGTCCAAGCCATGAATACATTTATCAGGACTCATCAAATGCATATTCGAAACAACTTTGTCACACAGAATGCTGGAAATGTTGTGGTTTGACTATCCATATGGCAAACATGAGGGTATTTTTGGTGCAATTCCAGGGCACAAACTAACTTATTGGGTAATGACTCAAAAAGTGTCCGGTCCAAGCAATGAATACATTCCTCATGACTCATCAAATGCATATTGGAAACAACTTTGTCACACAGAATGCCCAGAATGTTGTGGTTTGACTCTACAAATGGCAAACATGGGGGTATTTTTGGTGCAATTCCAGGGCACAAACTAACTTATTGGGTAATGACTCAAAAAGTATGTGGTCCAAGCAATGAATACATTCCTCATGACTCATCAAATGCAGATTGGAAACAACTTTTTCACATACAATGCCCAAAATGTTGTGGTTTGACTCTACAAATGGCAAACATGGGGGTATTTTTGGTGCAATTCCAGGGCAGCACAAACTAACTTATTGGGTAATGACTCAAAAAGTATCGGGTCCAAGCAATGAATACATTCCTCATGACTCATTCAAATGCAGATTGGAAACACTTCTTTCACATACAATGCCCAAAATGTTGTGGTTTGACTCTACAAATGGCAAACACGGGGGTATTTTTGGTGCAATTCCAGGGCAGCACAAACTAACTTATTGGGTAATGACTCAAAAAGTATCCGGTCCCAGCCATGAATACATTCATCATGACTCATCAAATGCATATTGAGAACAACATTGTCACACAGAATGCCCAAAATCTTAAGGTTTGACTCTACAAATGGCAATCATGGGGGTATTTTTGGTGCAATTCCAGGGCAGCACAAACTAACTTATTGGGTAATGACTCAAAAAGTATGTGGTCCAAGCAATGAATACATTCCTCATGACTCATCAAATGCATAGTGGAAACCACATTGTTACATATAATGCCCAAAATGTTGTGGTTTGACTCTACAAATGGCAAACATGGGTGTATTTTTGGTGCAATTCCAGGGCACAAACTAACTTATTCGGTAATGACTCAAAAAGTATCTGGTCCAAGCCATGAATATATTCATCATGACTCTTCCAATGCATATTGGAAACAACTTTGTCACATAGAATGCCCAAAATCTTAAGGTTTGAGTCTCCAAATGGCAAACATGTGGGTATTTTTGGTTCAATTCCAGGGCACAAACTAACTTCTTATTGGGTAATGACTCAAAAAGTATCGGGTCCAAGCCATGAATACATTCATCATGACTCATCCAATGCATATTCGAAACAACTTTGTCACATAGAATGCCCAAAATGTTGTGGTTTGACTCTCCAAATGGCAAACATGGGGGTATTTTGTGTGCAATTCCAGGGCACAAACTAACTTATTGGGTAATGACTCAAAAATTATCTGGTCCAAGCCATGAATACATTCATCATGACTCATCAAATGCATATTCGAAACAACTTTGTCACATAGAATGCCCAAAATGTTGTGGTTTGACTCTCCAAATGGCAAACACGGGGGTATTTTGTGTGCAATTCCAGGGCACAAATTAACTTATTCGGTAATGACTCAAAAAGTATCTGGTCCAAGCCATGAATACATTCATCATGACTCATCAAATGCATATTGAGAACAACTTTGTCACACAGAATGCCCAAAATGTTGTGGTTTGACTCTCCAAATGGCAATCATGGGGGTATTTTTGGTGCAATTCCAGGGCACAAACTAACTTATTGGGTAATGACTCAAAAAGTATCGGGTCCAAGCCATGAATACATTCATCATGACTCATCCAAAGCATATTAGAAACAACTTTGTTACATAGAATGCCCAAAATGTTGTGGTTTGACTCTACAAATGGCAAACACAGGGGTATTTTTGGTGCAATTCCAGGGCACAAACTAACTTATTCGGTAATGACTCAAAAAGTATCTGGTCCAAGCCATGAATATATTCATCATGACTCTTCCAATGCATATTGGAAACAACTTTGTCACATAGAATGCCCAAAATCTTAAGGTTTGAGTCTCCAAATGGCAAACATGGGGGTATTTTTGGTGCAATTCCAGGGCACAAACTAACTTCTTATTGGGTAATGACTCAAAAAGTATCGGGTCCAAGCCATGAATACATTCATCATGACTCATCAAATGCATAGTGCGAACAACTTTGTCACATAGAATGCCCAAAATCTTAAGGTTTGACTCTCCAACTGACAAACATGAGGGTATTTTTGGTGCAATTGCAGGGCACAAACTAACTTATTGGGTAATGACTCAAAAAGTATCTGGTCCAAGCAATGAATACATTCCTCATGACTCATCAAATACATATTGGGAACAACTTTGTCACACAGAATGCTGTAAATGTTGTGGTTTGACTCTCCAAATGGCAAACATGGGTGTATTTTTGGTGCAATTCCAGGGAACAATCTAACTTATTCGGTAATGACTCAAAAAGTATCTGGTCCAAGCCATGAATACATTCATCATGACTCATCCAATGCATATTGGGAACAACTGTGGCACATAGAATGACCAAAATCTTAAGGTTTGACTCTACAAATGGCAAACATGGGGGTATTTTTGGTGCAATTCTAGGGCAAAAACTAACTGATTGGGTAATGACTCAAATAGTATCGGGTCCAAGCCATGAATGCATTCATCATGACTCATCCAATGCATATTGGAAACTACTATGACACATAGAATGCCCAAAATCTTAAGGTTTCACTCTCCAACTGACAAACATGAGGGTATTTTTGGTGCAATTCCAGGGCACAAACTAACTTATTGGGTAATGACTCAAAAAGTATCTGGTCCAAGCAATGAATACATTCCTCATGACTCATCAAATACATATTGGGAACAACTTTGTCACACAGAATGCTGTAAATGTTGTGGTTTGACTCTCAAAATGGCAAACATGAGGGTATTTTTGGTGCAATTCTAGGGCACAAACTAACTGATTGGGTAATGACTCCAAAAGTATCCGGTCAAAACTATGAATACATTTATCATGACTCATCAAATGCATATTGGGAACAACTTTGCCACTCAGAATGCCCAAATTGTTGTGGTTTGACTATCAAAATGGCAAACATGAGGGTATTTTTGGTGCAATTCCAGGGCACAAACAGTCTCATTTGGTAATGACTACCAAAGTTTTTGTACCAGGCCATGAATGCATATCACATGACTTACGAAATGCATGTTGGGAACAACTTTTAAATGCATATTGGGAACAACTTTGACACACACAGTACAGACAATGATGTGGTTTGTAGATACAAATGGCACACAAGACAGTACGGTATGTTAGGTGCAGCAGTCTACGAGATTCTACATGTGACTAGAGGATTGAAATACATAACCTTAGTGTGATCAAATGTTTCCCTTCTGAAAAAATTATGGCGCGGGAGGGGTGGCTTGCACAGGTACGTGCTCTACTGCTACAAATATAACAGCGCGCCCAAAACCAGACAACACACAGAAGATGTTCGGGCAAACAACATAGTACAGAACCCACGGAAAAATTCTACACACAAAACATTGTACACATACTACACGAAACACCGTACACACACACACACACACACACGACACACACAACACACACAACACAAAACACCGTACACAACCCGACAAATTATTAGTACACACACAAAACCACACAAAAAGAAACACATGATTCTTGATCGACACCGTATTCAGAAAATAAAATAAAAAAATATGAATGCTATCGGAAAGACACGACGAAGCAAAAAATCCGAGGGGAAGACCCTTCGAAACAACAAAACCATCCGGCCCGGTGATCATCAAAATACAGGGGACAACAACGGTAAGAAAAGAAGAGTTAAAACAAACACCGCAATTACTAACAAAGTGTGTAACAGTAATACCACAACTATGAACGCATCAAAGGGCAACAGTAAAAAAAATGGTTCCGACAACACAATTTCTACTACTACAAACACGGAAGAACAAAACACCATCAACCAGAGTAACGAACCAGCGCTGACCATTACCAACACAACCACCACTACAGTAACGAACCAACAGAAAGAAGGAACAAAAACCAATGTGGTAGAGAAAACATCTAACGGAGAATGCTACAATTTAGAGGATGTAGCCGAACATGTCATGAAAAATATCCAATATGACAAATTGGCAGAGGAAGTGGCAAAACGCTTACGGAAACAAGAGAGGGAACCACATATAGGGGTGGGAAAGGTAGTAATGGTACCTAAACAAACGGAGGCAACCATGCAGGGAGAGGGGAGTTACAATGCCGGCGACACAAGAGAACGAGCAGTAAGTACAATTACAGACGAATATGGACTTATAATAGACAACGATATGCTTAAGGCTTTGAGTGATATGAGTGAAAGAGTGGAGAAGCAGCTAAGGGATTACGTCAAAAAACATTGGTACCCCAACATGAAGTTCCCTATCAATGACAAGGTAACGGCGCTTGTAATAAATAAAGCTGTTGGAGCAAGTGCGGTTATGAAGCCACCAAATATTCCACTTGCGGCATTCTGTTCCTTTTACAGGAAACGAGTAGGGACAGTACTGACTGCATTGAGGCACAACTCACAAACATTAGCGAGAAAAAACTGGATAGGTAAATACAGGTGGGAGAATTGGTTGTTGAAATTAGGATTTTGAGAATCTATTTTTGGTCCGACAACACTAACATGCTGCCCGTTGATACTTATGATACTTCCGTACAGACGATTACAGAAAAGGTCGAGTCCCTATCACATTCCCTGGTACTGTTGCAGTTATTGAAGACACAGAATATGAAAACACAGGTATTTTAAACCCTCAATACAGAACATACAAAGACGCGGAAGATGAAGATTTTTATTATTTTGTTACAAGAATCATGTCGGCAATCAATCCGACAAATTCCAATTTCAAACAACGGAAGGAGAGGCACTTGCTGAGTGATATATTTACTATAGCAGATGAAGCATTTGCATTGGTACTAATCTACAATGAGCATCATGTATGGGTGAACCAGCAGCGGCGAAAGGGTGATGCCACGATTCCGCGACAAAAAAAAATTTCTGCAATTCAGACAGTGGAAGCAGAAATGGATGGATGGAGGAAGGACGAGAGTTGTTCAGTGACTTGTGCGACAAAATTGGCGAGATGCGAAAACACCCAGAAACAGGAAGGAAATTGGAAGAAATGATGAGGGACAGATTTAGGAACGAAAGTTCAACAGATTACACCAAGAAAAATAAGCATGGCGATGCAAATATTACTAGTAGCAGCTCCACTAATTGTAGTGGACCAAAAAAGAAAAAGAAAAGAAACGTCTATATTGATCCGGCAATAACAGCATTGATGAATGAAAGTTTATCTATGGGTGAACTAATGTAGAAAATAACAGTACATACATAATACAAAACTACTACTAATCTTGAACTTAATTTTGAGAATATTAGAAATAATGGAGGATTCGTAATACGTCGCAATAGGAATAAATCAAGCATAATAGAATCTACATTTTAAAAAGGGAATATTGTAGTCAAGAAATAGAATTCACAACTAGGGGAGCAGAATCGAATTGTTGTTTGGTAGATTAATATTTTGGAATTAATACTGACTCAAGATTTCTTTTTTATTCGTGAATAGAAGTAAGTGTTGTTCGTACAGAATAATAATTCGGTTCTGCTAGAGACTGAAATAAATTATTTTTATTTGAGAGTAGAGTAATGTGCATCACGCGCACAGAAATAGTGCTGAGTTTACATATACCCTTATACGATCGTCGCGAATTTCAGGGTGTCCAGAAATATTGCCGTGTTAAAATCACGCACAAAATTTGTGCGCGAGAAGTAAATTCGAACCCCGCGAAACAGTTCTCGGACGGATCAGGGCAAAATGCCATGATACAAGCCAGAATGAATGGCAAAATGCCTCCCCATTTCTTTTGATAGGGCCTCTGATGGTAGACTGGATACAGTTTGGTATTCAACAAATGACTCACTATGAATAGATTAAGTCATAGAATCCAGCCGCTTAACGGTTGGAGGATTTATGACTGAAGGGGACTGAAAAGAATTCACCGTGTAATGTGTAATTCGTACGAAAGTCATAAGGGCAATAACCTTATCCTTAAGGTTATTCCTGAGTGAATGACCGGCAACGACTTTACATGTGGATTGACTCTTAGCGAGAGTTTCCCCACTAATCGGGCGTATTACGAAAAATCATAAGGGCAAATAACCTTATTCTTAAGGTTATTCCTGAGTAAATGATCGTTGACGATTCCATGTGGATTGCCTCTTAGCGAAATTCTCCCCATCAGCTCACTCTTCGAAGAATTAACAACTCTAAAACACTATCATGCCCTAAAATCTATGTACAACCTAGTACTAATTCTACATAATAAGGTACAATCACATGTGATATTCAATGAGAATATCACGGTGAATTATACAGTAAAAGACCAATCGAAGATGATTTGCGTGTGTTTTGTGTCTTATTTACGTGTGCTTTGTATGCCTAGAATTACACGGTAATATGCTGTAAACCGACACGACGAGTAATTAACCTGCCGATCGACAAAGACAAAGACAAAGACGATCAAATTGTAACAAAAGTCTTACTCACTAAATCAATCGTTCATAAGACCGATTGCGATATGTTTGTTTGTTACGACACACTTTTTCTATATTTACTGTTTTTCCATTTTCTGCAACGGCGTTGCAGGAAATGACTTTTTGTTGTTTTTGGGAACTTGTGCAATGTGGTTGAAACTACCCCCTGAATTAATTTTGGCGCGGACCATAATAAGTAGGTTCCACCAAGGATAATCGTACGTAGCCCAAGCATTGATTCTCCTACCTATTGTTTTCATTTTCTGCAACGGCGTTGCAGGAAACGCTCTTTTTATTGTTTTGTTATTTTCTACGGAGTACATTTCGTCCGAGAACTGTTTCTCTACTCCCCGCGGGCTATCGCGCGCTATTTTTACAATTCTCGACCCTATTTTTTAAATTTCCTATCTTTTTAGGTCGCGTGTCTACTAAAATACCTCGCGCGTCGCACACCTTTACTTTTGAGACAATATCTCGTCACTCCTCAAATAAAATAACTATTTTAGGGTTAAGGATATCATATTCGTTTCGTGACAAGCACTATTTTGTGTACAACTTGTGCACGAATGACTTATTTCATTTTCTCAACATGTTTCCACCATACTGGTATAATGGGCTCCGACCCAAATCCTCCAACTACAACTCAAATCCCATCTCCAACTCCATGTCAACTCCAAGTCAAATCCACCCCAGGCGGGCTATTGCACTCAAGGGTTTTGTTCCTCTTTAATGGCAGGAAGATCCGCTGTATTTTCAGAAGCTACACTGTCGGAATCGCCACTCAAATCTTGTTCGCTCTTAAATAACCCGCTTGGTGGATTGATGCTGCTGGTTATATTTGGAACGACTTGATGATTGCTAGTAGGATCGACGCTTTCCTTTTTAACATTTGGATGATTGCTTTTTCCTGCACGAATCTTACGCATCATTTTTTGGAGTCGAGCAGTCTCTTTCTTGTGATAAACAATCATTTTCCGGACTTCTTGTTCAAGATCGGCTGGGTGTTCCTGAACCACCTGTTGTAGTTTGTAAATTCCCTCCATGGTTGGTTCGACTGTCAATTGGATGATTAGTATTAGTAGTATCAGTAGAGTAGATTATCTATTCGAAGATTAGGTAGTAGTAACACCTAACACGTTGGTATTTGTTTTCCTCGTTGGAAAGATAATGAAATAATCAATTATAATGATGAAGTACTAGTGAAAATAATGTATTACTAGTATCTACTAGTAATAACTCATGCAAAATAGCGTACTAGTTGGTTTTACCGGTACACGAAAGTCGGAATCAACTCGATCGTAATCAACAAAACAATTGTCCACGATTTCCATTTCGATAATCAACAACGCAATCGTCCACGATTTCCTACTAGTATCTACTAGTAATAATAGAAAAAGTGTGTCGTAACAAACAACAAATGCAATCGTTCTTACGATCGATTGATTTCGTGAGTAAGATCATTGTTACAGTTCATTCGGCCTTGTCAATGTCGATCGACAGGTTAATTAATCGTCGTCAAATTACTCGTCGTCATTCGTGTAATTTTACCATACAAAACACATGTAAACTTAAGACACAAAACACACGCAAACCATCTTCGATCGGTCTTTCTTTGTATCGTATTACCGTGTAATTCACCGTGATATTCTCATTGGAATATCGCAGTATTGTACCTTATCGCGTAGAATTAGTACTAGGTTGTACATAGATTTTAGGGCATGATAGTGTTTTAGAGTTGTTAATTCTTCGAAGAGTGAGCTGTTGGGAAAATTCCCGCTAAGAGGTAATTCACATAAAAGCGCCGACGATTATTCACTAATCAGGTTAATAACCTTACGAATAAGGTTATTGCCTTCTTTATGACTTTTCGTACGATATGCTGTGCCCGTGATACGTATGAATACGCCTTTACACGGTGAATTCTTTTCAGTCCCCTTCAGTCGTAAATCCTCCAACCGTTAAGCGGCTGGATTCTATGACTTAACCTATTCATCGTGAGTCATTTGTTGAATACCAAACTGTATCCAGTCTACCATCAGAGGCCCTATCAAAAGAAATGGGGAGGCATTATGCCATTCATTCTGGCTCGTATCATGGCATTTTGCCCTGATCCTTGCCGGTTTGATATATTGTATTCATGGATCAAATTATCCATCTTTCGAAATGCTCATTGCAGATCGATTCGTTTCCATGATCGAACTTAGTAAAATCAACTTGTCGCTTCGGTCGAACGGTCGATCGAACATTCCACTGAATGATTGATTTGTTCCTTACTTACTTACCGCATGCAAAACAAAACAAGCTTACCACATGCATCGGGAACAATGTTCTCGAGAGACAGCGCCACTCATTAGCTTGGTAAACAAGTCAGCGATATTTGTTGAACCTGGTTCTTTTGCAACTCTGATTATTCCTGCTGCAATAGATTCACGCGCCTTGTGATATGCAATGCTGTTGTGCTTTTTCTTGCATGGGCTTTCAGGTCGTGTAACATTTGTGACGACAGAATCATTATCACAATACACATTTGTGCTCCCATCAATTGGAACACCCATCATTCTCAACTTGTATCTTAGACCTTCAACCAATTCAATTGCAATCTTCAAAGCAATGATTTCAGATCCAAAAGTTGATGTCTCAACTGTTGTTTGTCTTTTGGAAAACCAAATGATCGGTGCATTATTAATGAATATAATAACGCCGGTATGGGACCTTCTCGTTGCCTTGCATCCAGCATGGTCAGCATCAACAAAACAACTCATTGTTACATGTTTTCCCAAAGCTTCAGGCATATCTGCTGGTATGACTTCAGCAGCACCAGGATAAAATTCAGACCAGTCACATTTTTGAAATTTACTCTCATCAATGCTTGGTACAGTATCGTCAAAAACCAATTTTGACCTGTTGTACTTTTTCAAATATGCAAATATATGAAACAACTGATTCAAATGCCCAATCCTTGCTTGTGCCAGATACCTTGACATCAGCGAGACTGGCATTACAATGTCTAGCCTTCCTAATTGACAAATCCACCTGAGGACTCCAATTAAACCTTGATAGTAGTTTTGCAATTCGGGATTCAATTCCTCTGATATATCAATTTCCGGTCGATAATCATGTGACAGTGGACTGGACGCTGATTTTGGTAGATACTTGTAACCATATTTTTCAGTTCCTAACTCTTGTTCGACTGCTGCAACAGCTTTCGCCGTATACTTAGTGCTTGATAATGACCATCTTGGCTTTGAATCACCTTCAAAGTAGAATTTTCCAATATCTGCTCCCAGATACAGGGTTGGCTCTTCAATAGTATCATCCTTCAGTTTGAACTTGCGCTCAATGTTTTCAAGCTGGAACTTTGGATCTTCACCAGAACATAAGATATCGTCTACATAGGCAATCAGCATTGCCCAGTATCTGGATCCCTCTTTCCTGGTTTCAATTCGTAAGTGCACATCTGGATCTGCTTTGCAAGGTGAATATCCAAGATCTCTCAAATGCTGTGTGAGGTATGACCTGAAAGATGCACCTGCAACCGGCAGTCCATACAATGCGCGGACAATCTTGCAAGGCCTTCCTGCAAGATCTGGAGGAAAGCCATCTTCAGCTCTCGCTTTTAGAAAGTATTTCTCTGTAATCGGGGCTGTCAAATATGCATTTTGAATATCAGCTGAGAGAACCTTCAAATCATTCAGCGCTGCCAGCAGGAAGAATATTCTTACTGAGTCTCGACTGGGGACAGATGAATAAGTATTTTCTTTTGCCACTGCAGGGACTTTATGACCGTCCCCTACCAACCTAGCCTTCCTTGTTAGGGACCCAAGCTTGATGTCAAAAATCATGTGGGTTGTTATTTGTTTATGACTGACTGGAATAACATCATCATCGGAAAATTCAAACGCTGCCATGTTATTTGTCATTTCCTTATGAATTGCTCTTTCCCAGTGGTCAGTCCCTGTTTTCTTATCAATAGCCAGCGCTTGTTTGATTGAATGTGGCAACTCAACGCCATACTTGTGCGTCTTCAACCAATACTTTGCTGTTTTGGCCACTTTAAGGATCCGATCCTTTCTTCTCAAAATTTTGTGCACCCACCATCTGAATGCTGGTGATCTTTCAAGATTATTGTTGACAGCATATTCAGCTAATTGCACTGGGAATGATTCTTTCACATCACTTAACTTACACCATGATTCAGTGCCATCTTTCCAACTGGCAAGAATCCTCCAACCCCTTGTTGTCGGCTTATGGTTTTTCCTGCCAATTTTTGCTATGGCCGTGGCTTCATCTTCAGTTAGTGCAGTGTTGTCTTTTTCATGGTCAATGAGCTCATCCAGTAGAGTGAACATCCGTCCGTCATCATCAACAGAACTATACAGACTCTCTGCAACAATATTTGCCGTGTATTCCTCTATGGTACCATCAGGTAGTTGCAATTTATACAGCCTCGTGTCTAGTATGGGATTCTCATTTCTGAGTCCTATCGGTCTGTTTTGCAAGTCGCGAACCCTATCCTTGACAACGCACCTGAGTCTTTCGTCGCCTCTTTCAATGATTACCTCATTCCCCAGATATTCATCTGGTTCATCAATATCTTCTACTGACGCTTCTGGTTCAGCCATTTCAAGTTTCAAATCAGGTGGCTCTACTGGTTGATTCTCAAATAGCTCCATTTGAGGCTCCGGGTAGTTTTCCTGGAAGAAGGACGCGCTATCCTTCACTTCATCGCCAATCTTGGATTCAATTGATTTGTCAATTGATTCCATTCTTCTGAGGATATCTCTATCTCTCCATTTGAATTCTTTGACAGGCCTTATTGAATTTGTAGATATTGGTATTGCCTGATTCAGTCAGGAGCCAGAAACAATCCCCCCCACCTACCTTATTGCCACAGGGACCCAACCATCGCGCCAGCCTTTCAACGCCTCGGGTGGAAGAATCACCTTTATCATAGTAAAACACAAAATCATACCATTCTGATGAAGTGTATAGTGTAATATCAGGCCTATAGCCATGGACCAATTCAAATGGGGTTCTCCCCATTGAAGAAGGGTTGCTCGAGGCTGTTCGCTGCCTGATATTAGCACATAGTTCACCACAAAATGACCATAATCTCCTCGGTGACTTCTTCTTTGCAGACTTGGTTGTGATTGCACTACCAAGATGACCAATTGCTTGTTCTGCTCGATTTTGGAATGGGCAATGTGGTTGGATGAATGTCTGATGAATATGGTTGCGCTTTACAATTGAATTCCAGTGTGTCTTGTAGGTTCTTGGAGATCCTTGTTCGGGAGCACCATCAGAAATCAAATGCTCTGGGATTCCAATTTCATGGATGAATGTCTTCAATCCTTGATGCGCTTGTGATTTGTCCTGTATTGGTATAAATACTTCAAACCCATTTCCATTTGTGAAGATCTGTGCACATTTTTCTTGTCTCATAATACTGGTTGTTCTAGCATGCCATGTATCTGTGTACCAGGTTCCTTGTGCAATTCTCTTGTTCCTGAAGCGCTGCGTGGGCAACCTCTTCATCAATGGTAATTGCAAATTCCTGAGTGCCTTCTGCGTCGTGACTTTCAATGTCTGCTCAGCTTTCTTGAAACTAATATTCCAAGTTTTGGCTAGGCGTTCACAGTCAACTTTGTTTGGACCTTCAATTGTTATCACTGATGGCCCCCATTGATTTCTTCTGTCAAGAGACCTTATCTCAAGTGTATTGTCAATTTCTTGCAAGCTAGGGGCCTGTTTTGATTCTTCTTCAGGAGCTTCCATAAAGTCAAATTCTGTATCATCAAACAAAAATTGGTCTACCCTTCGCGCGCTTGAAATATTCCTTACTGAAGAAATTCGATGAGCTATATTTCCATCCGTTGCAATCTGGCATTCAGTTAGCATTCTCCTTGTGGATACCTGATGGACTCTCATCAGTTTGCATTGCTGCATGACACTTGGATGCCGTTTGTCTAAGCTGGTCTTGGGGAGCATATCTGTAACATTACTAGCAGGTTCTGTTACAAATGAGCTTGCATCCTCAGTCGACAAGGCTTGATCTTCTTTTGTCGACATGGCTTGAATGCTAAATTGGTCCCCTGAAATTGGATCTCCATTGTCAATGGCTAGCTCGGCCATCCTGAACTTCAGTGAATGTGGATCCCAAGGGGTATCGTTTGTTGCAATCAAATGTTGACATTCATCAAGCTCCATTCTTGTTGGCTTTCTTGTGGGAAAATAGGAGATCACATTTCTCATACTCAGTTTGATAAAAACTTTCTTCGGGTCATCATCTTCCATTGGTGTTTGGATTGTAATTCCATGCTTGGATCTTGGATCAAATTGGCGAGGTGTCTCTTCAACAGAGTTGAAATTGCAGTCCCTCACTTGATTTGGGCATATCAAGCTGTTCTTCAATTTGTCCCCAAAGTACAGTGCTTGATGGAACACTACGATATATACTTGGCCTGCTGTTGGGTTTGTCCATGCCGTAGCACAGCTTCCAATCTGGATTTTCTTGATGGGCTTGTATTCTTCAGAAAAAGGTGCAACATCAACATGTGTTGTGATCTGATCAGGATTCAGCAATACCATATTGCTTCCTGCCGCGGTAGTGTCTGCATGTGAGTCTAGCTCACAGTATCCTTCTTCATTTTCACCATCATCAAAATCTACAGGAACGTTCATCTTGTATAATGACCGGCTCACCATTGTTAACAATTTGTGTTCTAGTGATAGTGTCCGGTTATTATGTCATTTCTTAGATTTTGATCCAAAACTGTCACCCGCGCCCTCATTCTCAGTTTCTTTCGTTTTAGTCTCAGCAGCCTTGAGATTTCGTTTCTTCTTAGCCTGTCTCATCTGGTAAAGCTCCTGACGCTGTTCTTTTGACATTGTTTTATAAACACTTGTTGGGTAGGGCTTGCACTCAACTTTTCCTGTAAAGGTTCCAGTTGTCTTTTGCTTTTTGTTGCTTGATGTGCCCACAGAATACACACTTCTGGAACCTCTTTTGTGCTTCCCATTTGCAAGCTTCTTCAATCCAAGCCGATTGGTGAATAGTATAAGACATTCATTGAAATTGTCTCGGTAGTCTTTACTCTCATCAATTGCATCGGCCTTGGCAGCGTCAAGTCTCTCATCACTGATTGAATTGATAAAATCCCAAACAAATCTCCTTTCATTGTGGTTCTTTTCAAATCTCAGGATCGTCCCGTGAAAAGCAGTCCAGTTTCGCTTGTGCTTGTTCCAATCATAATTCTTAGCATCGCCAGTGTAATGTGAATCTTTCATTTCCTGATAGGTCTTGTTCAGGACCATAGTGATATTGGTATCAGTGTAAGCATGTTGCATCAGTGAGATGAAAGCGTTCCTAGCATTACCTGAGTTCAGAGCAGTGTTTTGGAAATGTGCAACATATTCCCAACCAGGCCCTTTTCTTGTTGCATCACATAACAATCTCCAGACGACACTGTTATCCTCATCATACTGGTGACCTGACAAAACACCGCATCTTTCATTGTAGTCACTCCAAGTTGGGTAGGTATCTGTCGTACTTTGCCCGACTGTTCCAGCCCTGGCTTCGTCAGTAACTTCTTCCTTTTCTTGGGGTCTTATGACGTACAAGATTGGGAATCCCTCAGAGTTGAATCTGTATCTCAAGTTTTGACGGAAGCCTTCCTCCCATTCCCTGAATTTTGTAAGATCCTTCAATTCAGGTGGGGTCGCTTTTTCCTGTGATTTCACACTCGCCTCCATCATCTTGATTCTGAATTGCTGCAACTCCAGGTTGTTTGGGTTTGCTTTCCAGTCGATGGCCCTTGGCTCAACTCCAATCAGTGGTTGATATCGAGCCCAACTCGCCCATGTGAGAAGCCTCGATGATAGCCTGTTACCATAGTGGATACTTTTTGGGTTAGGGCATTCCGGACTGATAGATTTCAATCCATGCATGAATGACTTTATGCTTTCCTTGTTGAGGTCTGTAATTTCACGAATATTAGACATCCCTCCCCTCATAATTTCTTCAGCTGATTCATAGTTGATACCAAAATCCATCAAGCTGCTTCTAAAGGCAAGCTGTTCTGGATTCAGAAATCTTCCATTGTTGAATCCCCTGATTTTTATTTTTGGTTGGGATGACCTCCTTCCGTACCGTTCAGCCCTTAGGTCGGCGTCTAGTTGGTTCTCATCTTCATTGCTGTTATCACTATCACTCTGATTAACATCATCTGGATTTCTGTGTTGCTTCACCGCATCCTGTATGGTTCTGATCCTTCTCTTTACTTCCTTGTCGATGACTCTTTTCCAAGTTGAGTTTGTTTCTGGATCAGTCATGGCCTTTTCCATTACTCTCATGATCCTTGCATCGAACTCCTCTTCACTATCTGGATATTTTTCGGAATCCTCGTCTCCATCAGGATCATTCGGATCTTGATCCACCTCCATTTTTGTTTCTTCTATGTCACTGTTTTCGTGTGCTCTAGTTCGTACCATGGTGGAGAGGAGTGCGATATTTCAAACGAAGTTTCGGATTATTTGATGAAGTATGGATGGTCGATTCGTAGGGTGGTATTTCGATGGTGGTATGTGGAGAGAGGATTTAATCGAATCGAGAGTTTGGGTGTGAGATATGGATGGTAATAGTTGGTGACTATTGAGTGTGATTTGCTTATCTGTTTTGTATTTATCAGGATCGAATTTTCGTTCCGGTTTGTATACTCCTTTCTGACTATTCGGATTGAGTTTTTGTTCCGGTTAGTTTTGTGTGAGCTTTTGCTTTTACTGCAAATCAAGATTGTGAGCTTTCCTATCCTTTCTCGGGATTTTGCTCATTCTGTATTTCTGTGGTGAAAGGTTGAAAGATTGTTTCCTGAGAATTTAGTGTTCTCCTTTTTTCGTTTTGGATCTTTCCTATCTCCGAGGATTGGTGTTCTCATATCTTTGGATTTTCGTTTTCTGTTTTCGTGCGGGCAGATGCTCTTCGCAATCTGTTCCTTCTTGCAAGCAGATGTTCTTCGCAATCCGTTTCTTCCATTCTGTTTCACCACAGAATACTTCAGGCTCAATCTTCTGGCTCGCGTCATTCTTGTTTTCAGTGAAAGATCAGTGTTCTCGGATATTGATTCCTTTCAACTGATGCCAACCTGGGCGATTCGTTCAGCTGAATCGTCCAGTTTCTTTTCCCTGCTTGTTTTGCGGGATCTCGAAACCCGGTGGAACCACCACCTTGGTTCGATTCTTTGGTCTCTTCTTTCAGGGAGACCGCCCTGGTGTTGGTCTGTTCCAGGGCTCCACAGGCAACTGCCTCTTTTACATCCTTGAGGGTTGATGCCGGTAGCTGATCAGGCTATTCCGGATTAGTCTTCGAGCTCAACTGCGTTTCTCGGTGAAACGCCGTCCTCAGCATTGTAGGATGCTGGCCACAGCCCATAGATGTTGTGGGTCTGATAAACTAGAAAAAGTGTGTCGTAACAAACAACAAATGCAATCGTTCTTATGATCGATTGATTTCGTGAGTAAGATCATTGTTACAGTTCATTCGGCCTTGTCGATGTCGATCGACAGGTTAATTAATCGTCGTCAAATTACTCGTCGTCATTCGTGTAATTTTACCATACAAAACACATGTAAACTTAAGACACAAAACACACGCAAACCATCTTCGATCGGTCTTTCTTTGTATCGTATTACCGTGTAATTCACCGTGATATTCTCATTGGAATATCGCAGTATTGTACCTTATCGCGTAGAATTAGTACTAGGTTGTACATAGATTTTAGGGCATGATAGTGTTTTAGAGTTGTTAATTCTTCGAAGAGTGAGCTGTTGGGAAAATTCCCGCTAAGAGGTAATTCACATAAAAGCGCCGACGATTATTCACTAATCAGGTTAATAACCTTACGAATAAGGTTATTGCCTTCTTTATGACTTTTCGTACAATATGCCCGTGATACGTATGAATACGCCTTTACACGGTGAATTCTTTTCAATAACTCATGCAAAATAGCGTACTAGTTGGTTTTACGGGTACATGAAAGTCGGAATCAACTCGATCGCAATCAACAAAACAATTGTCCACGATTTCCATTTCGATAATCAACAACGCAATTGTCCACGATTTCCATTTCGATTCACATTTCCGTGCACCTTATGGAAGAACTGACGCGCCTGCCAACAAATGTTTGGAATAACTGATGGGATTGACCCGTCCGGCGCTGTGTATTAACCCTCTTAAGGAGTTGACTGTACGTACTGTTCACTACTAAACATATTTTACGAGGAATGTTGCAATCATCACTAAGTAGTAATGCATTTACTTTACGGACCATTTTTGCAATCGAAGTATGGTAGTAAGGAAATCGACCGTACAAGAAAACACATCACACACCAAATATTACGCTTATTTAATTTTTTCCTTTCAACGATTCATCTTTTCGACCTCCGTCCTCTCGACCCATTCTACTGATATTTTCCTTCAAGCAACTCCGCAACATCATGCCTCCTGTTATCAAAACCCCTCTTCTATTCTACTGCCGTGGTTGCTGGGATAAGAAAGGAAAAAAATCCAAGAGTTTTAAAGGATATAAATCTGGGTCAAAAGAGTGCAATACCTTGAAATATGTCTCGTACGCCTAAGAAAACATCTCAACTACAATATTCAATGCTACAACTTATACAAAAGTGATGGTCTAATTAAACGCAAGATCTCTAACTTCTCCACCTCTGTCAAAGTGCAGCCTACCTTGCCGTCTGTTCAACATTCCCCGTCAGATTTTGGGATGATTATGACACAAAACGGTCCATCTGTTCCCCCTTCCCATCTCTCCCAGCACCACACCGTCACAAGTCCATCAGCCACGGGTCTTCATTCCGTTCTAAACCAACAGATTGTCCATGATGTCTTTTTACCGCCAATGGATCGGAACGCCATTGAATCTTACATGGCTGTTTCCGCTGTTCAAGATGAAGATGCATTCCCGCTGAATAATGATATTGACAATTCCGATGACGAGGATGACAATGACGATGACGTAAATGAAAATAAGGACATCAATTTTACCAACAACATAGATTGTGGAGACAACGAAGAAGATCACACTAATCGTTCTGATGTTAACGTCGCTACTGCTCAGCAAGCCCCTCCACCACCATCTTTTCATGAAAGCATTAATTTGAACGAAAGAGAGGATGCATTTCAAAGCCACACAAAACTACCGCCGCCCCATCATCTTCTTGCAGAATTGGAACTCATGAATTTAATGGCCCGACATGAATTGCCACTGAACACATTCAAATCAATTTTCCAGTGGGCAAAGAAAAGTCAAATGAGACCTGGTTTTGATTTTTGCGATGCCAAAATTAGATCTCGGAAAACAATTTTTGACAATCTCCAATCCAATCTTGGTCTCTCTGATATGAAATTTCATCCTCATATACTAAATTGGTTACCTGATAATAAGCCCACTCAGGTGTATGTCCGTTCTTTTAAGGATGCCATTTATTCTCTTCTTTTTGACCAGCAGCTAATGATAGAAGAAAACCTCTCCTTTCCCGACTATTCGACCCCTCTCTCTCCCGACAATAATCCTGAGTTGAATCCTCATTCTGTAATCTCAGAATTGCATCACGGCTCGTGGTGGAAATCTTCTTGGAAAGAAATTTGCAATCCCAATTTGCAAGAAATTCTTGTTCCTATTATATTTTACATGGATGGTATCTCTTTGGATGCGCACGGACGACTTACGTTAACACCATTGAACATGACACTCGGTATCTTTAATGTGGAGACCCGTTCTCGACCTGAAGCATGGACAACTATTTACTTCCATCCCGACCCTGAATGGAAGTCAACCAGACACTCTCGTCCTGCCACTTCAAAGGAAAAAATTCAGAATCTTCACAATGGTTTGGAAGTAGCGTTTCGTTCCTTCAAAGCCGCGTGTAATGAAGACGGTGGTATCGAATGGAATTATCTTCCGTACGCAAATCAACAGTGGAAGGTAAAAATGAAATTTGCCATTGCCTATGTTATTGGCGACACAGAACTTCACGATAAATTGTGTGGAAAATATGGCTCCTTCAATAAGGGTGTCATGCGGATGTGCCATCACTGCAACTGTTATTCTCCAAACATAAACATTCCTTCTGTTCAACCTGCAACAAAGAAGTGGTCACCTGTTGATTTTCATTGTTTTCCCGGCACAGATCTAAACGATATCAATAAGAACTTCAAAAACAACTCTCATCACAACATAAGGAATGTATTTCATGATTTATGCTTTGGTACAAATAAGAACAACATTCATTTTGAAACTCCCGGTGAATGTTTGCACATGCACCAGCTTGGCACTGCCAAACGGGCTGTCGAGTCAATTGAATTGTTGCTCCGCGGAAGTGTTCCATGTGTTTATGCCCCCAATTTGAATCACGGCGTGGCTGTTGCTAACAGTATTGGCCATTTAGCACAACGGTACGGTGGTTTGTTATCACGCCAGTCTGATAGAGATTTTCCTCGCACCAAATTTGGGACTCAGCTTTTATCAACCACGAAGAAAGAAGGGCATGATTTCTCTGGAATGCTTATTTCTCTTCTGATCGCTATTGTTTCCAAACCTGGATCTGACATTATTGGTGACCATCGTTTTGTAAAGAAACAGATAGAGGTAATTCAGCTCATTCTATCAATGGAAGAATTTCTTAAACACGGTCTAATGAAATATGGTTCCTTAAAGAATCTCCCAAAAACAATTGTTCACTTTATCAATTGTATAAACTCAACATGTCACAGGAAAGGGATGGGAACAAAACTAATCAAGAATCACCTGTACTTTCACCTACCAGATTATATCTCTTTATGGGGAAGCCCCGCAGGCTGGGATAGTGCTCCCAATGAATCTCACCACAAAACTGAGATTAAAGCTCCTTCCAAGAACACGCAAGGTAATGCTGCATCACTAATCAATCAAACTGCCAATAGAAAGTCCGAGAAAATGATGCTAAGCCAGGCAACATATCACTACAACTTGAATCCACCTGATCCTCCTCCAATTGAACGCCCTGATGGTGACGGTTCTCATTTTCAAATAATGAGAACCAAAAATGGGGAATCAACAATGAAGTGGCTTCGTTCTACAAACAAAAGCAAACCATTTTTTCCTTCTGACATACTTGACTTTGTTTGTGATTCTGTGCTACCTTTATTGGAGAATCCTTCGCACATTTGTGGAGTTACAGAGCACAATCGTTTCGATGTTGCTTATGGGTCTAATTTTATATTTCGGTCGCATCCTTCATATAGATTGGATAGTTCTCTGCTCAACTCCGTATGGATGGATTGGTGTTTGATGAAATTGGACTTTGATTTAAATAACAATCCCAAGCTCATATCGTGCCATCTGCTATGCTTTTTAACTGTACAGAATTTGAAGCAGCCATACAGTAGTATTGGTGGCTATCCAATTGATACAAACGGAATGTATGCTGTGGCTCGTCGGTTTCAAGATGTGCCTAAGAAAACAGCTTCTGAATTTGTCAAACGTGGGCGCCTGATGAATTCTCTCTACCTGTTTCATGTCGACACTATCCATTCCGAGCTGGCAGTTGTTCCAGAGCAAGGACTAGATGGCTCCATAACCAATTGCGATTGGCTAGTGATATCGAATCGGATCTCATGGCTCGAATTTATTGAAAGCAAAAATTCTGCTACACCACCGTCTTAACAATGTTTGTACAACGCATGCACACTACAGGACGACATACAGTTGGAACCATTTGAGATAGCATTGAATGATAACGAATCCAGTGATTCGCTATCCAGTTCAGAGAGCAAAAGCTCGGACAGCAGTTCCGATTGAGTAGCAAGGGTTAATGTAACGGCTAACTTTAAACTATTGTTTAATATTACTATAGAGGGTTAGCTCTAAGCACAGTTTTGCGAGATACGTATGCACTCATAATATAACACCCTTTGAATTTGGGATTCGAACAGCGATGTAATACTAATGGGTTGAACAATAGAGTATCTCCAGAACGCAATGGCACTTTGATATGGTACATTGGGAAGACAAAATAATAAATCACCTCGTCAGCAGACACTTCCGCCGGAGCAATGACTGTCAAACGAGTGTAGTACATGTCATCGTCCACATGGCATCTAGAATGGTAGTTGCGACCGATTGAAAATGCTAATGCCTGCTGCCCAATTGCATTTAGCTTTGTACAAGACAGAATCTGAGACAACACATCCATTTCCTCTTCAACAAACGGTTCCACGTCAATTAAACTATGATGCATATGCTTCACAATTTCAACTGTTGTCTCTTCTAGCTCTAGTTTGATGCTGGGATCAACATGACTTTTGAAAACATACTCACCAATATTTGACTCCAATCTTTCTGGTCGAATTCCAATGATAGCATAATCATCATTGATACTGCTCCGCTTTACTCCTCTTCCAACGGTTGGTTTTGCGCCAACAATAGTAGGAGCGAATTCTCTCAACATTTTGATATTATGCTTGGAAGCGAGGTGTCATAACGCAAAATGGCGTGAAACTTTGGCAAAAACGCGCAACGATGGTTCAGAATCGTCAAATGCAAGAATATGCTTATCTGCCGTACTATCCAATGTATTGAAGTTTCCAATGGACAAAGCCTGTTCCGGTTGATACTTCTTCTTTCCTCCTGTCTTGCCACCCCAATCTATCTCCATGTATTTACCTGCCACGGCAGCGGTACTGGATTTGTTTTTCAGCGCTATTGTACGGATTACATCTTTGCAAGTTGAACGCCTATTCCTTTTCTTCTTCCTTGGTTTTATCAGAGACAACTTTGCATAAGTTGCGTGGCTAGTTGAAACCGGTGCAGCAACCTTAAGAAAATTTGAAGACATTTTCTGTTGACTTCTGAATTGCCGTTGTCTCTTTTCTCTTTGTTTTTTGGCTCTTGCTGCAATTTTCTCTGGTGATCTTTTGAATCCCATTGTTGTTGCAAGGACAAATTGTCGTTGGAGGAAGACGACAAGAAGATGTTGGAGTGGCAGACCAATTGCCGTTGCTGTAGCCGACGATGGAGTGGAAGACCGATTGCTGTTGCCGTTGCCGTTGCCGTTGCCGTAGCCGTTGCCGGGACGACGTTGGTGTTATGGATCGATTGGTGCTTTGGATGGATTGGTGTTTTGGATCGATTGGTGTTCCGGATCTATTGGTGTTTTGGATCAGGTTGGTGTTCCGGATCAATTCTTGGTGTTGGATCGATTTGCAATAGAAGATTTGTAGGACGACGACAATTGGTGTTGGATCGATTTGCAATAAGAGATTTGGAGGACGACGACGAATCGATGAGGAAGTGTTGGATCGATTGGTGTTGGATCGATTGGTGCTGGATCGATTTGTGTTCCGGGTCAATTGGTGTTGGATCGATTGGATCGATTCCTCGTGTTGGATCGATTGGTGTTACAGATTGATTGGTGTTGGATCGATTGGATCGATTGGTGTTGGATCGATTGGTGTTGGATCGATTGGTGTTGGATCGATTGGATCGATTCCTCGTGTTGGATCGATTGGTGTTACAGATCGATTGGTGTTGGATCGATTGGATCGATTGGTGTTGGATCGATTGGTGTTGGATCGATTGGTGTTGCAGATCGATTGGTGTTGGATCGATTGGTGTTGCAGATCGATTGGTGTTGGATCGATTGGATCGATTCCTCGTGCCGCTTGCTGCTGTTGCTCTCGCTGACGCTCGTGCCGCTTGCTGCTGTTGCTCTCGCTGACGCTTTCCGCTGTTGCTCTCGCTGACGCGTTGTGGATCGATTTGCCGTTGCCGTTGCAGATCGATTTGCCGTTGCAGATCGATTTGCCGTTGCGAATCGATTTGCCGTTGCGGATCGATTCGTGTTGGATCGATTTGCCGTTGCGGATCAACTTGCCGTTGCGGATCGATTGGTGTTGGATCGATTGGTGTTGGAACGATTTGCCGTTGCGGATCAATTTGCCGTTGGATCGATTGGACGTTGCGGATCAATTTGCCGTTGCAGGTCAATTGGTATGGTTCCCGCTTGCTCGGTTTCCGGTAGAGGTTCCTGGTGGCTTTGCCAACAATCCTATTCAAACAATATAGGATAATTGAACAAAATGGGTGAGTATCTATTGATGTACTACATAGAGTAAATAATAACAACAGAATAATATGGTAATGTACATGCCGATCGATTCGTAATTATCACCAAACGGGGAAATTTCAGCGCACCTACAGGGGAAGATTCGTTGCTTCTGAATCCGATTGGGTTGCTTCCGATTCGATGGTTGCTTCCGATTCCGATTCGATGGTTGCTTCCGATTCCGATTCGATGGTTGCTTCTGATTCCGATTCGATGGTTGCTTCTGATTCGGATTCGATGGTTGCTACCGTTCCTGTGAAAATAAGAAGAAAACAGAATGGAATCAGTAACGCTGGTTGAGCGGAAGACCAATCAATTGCCGTTGCCGTTGTCGTTGCCGTTGCCGCTGTCGTTGCCGTTGCCGTTGCGGATCCTTTTCTATCACATTCTTACCGTTTATTCGTTCCGTCGTACCGACAATCGACCCGATGAAATTGTAGTTGCTGCCGTAGATTACTTCTTACTCCTACGTCACGAAAAACTGTATCTTGTTCCTGGTGATATGAAAAGAATTCACCGTGTAACGCGTACTGTACGAAAAGTCATAAGGGCAAATAACCTTATTCGTAAGGTTATTTAACTTGAGTGAATAATCGTCGGCGTTTCCATGTGGTTTGTCTCTTTACCAAATTTCCCCATCAGCTCACTCTTCGAAGAATTAACAACTCTAAAACACTATCATGCCCTAAAATCTATGTACAACCTAGTACTAATTCTACGTAATAAGGTACAAATACTGTGATATTCCAATGAGAATATCACGGTGAATTACACGGTAATACAATACAAAGAAAGACCGATCGAAGATAGTTTGCGTGTGTTTTATGTCTTAAGTTTACATGTGTTTTGTATGGCAAAATTACACGGATGACGACGAGTAATTTGACGACGATTAATTAACCTATCGACATCGAATAGGCCGAATGAACTGTAACAATGATCACTCACTAAATCAATCGATCGTAAGACCGATTACGTTTTGCGTTTATTTGTTACGACACACTTTTTCTAGTTTATCAGACCCACAGCATCTACGGGCTGTGGCCAGCATCCTACAATGCTGAGGACGGCGTTTCACCGAGAAACGCAGTTGAGCTCGAAGACCAGACTAATCCGGATTAGCCTGATCAGCTACCGGCATCAACCCTCAAGGATGTAAAAGAGGCAGTTGCCTGTGGAGCCCTGGAACAGACCAACACCAGGGCGGTCTCCCTGAAAGAAGAGACCAAAGAATCGAACCAAGGTGGTGGCTCCACCGGGTTTCGAGATCCAGCAAACAAGCAAGGGAAAAGAAACTGGACGATTCAGCTGAACGAGTCGCCCAGGTTGGCATCAGTTGAAAGGAATCAATATCCGAGAACACTGATCTTTCACTGAAAACAAGAATGACGCGAGCTAGAAGATTGAGCCTCAAGTATTCTGTGGTGGAAAACAAAGACCGGAATGAACAGATTGCAAAGAGCATCTGCCCGCAAGAAGGAACAGATTGCAAAGAGCATCTGGCACGAAAAACGAAAATCCAAAGATATGAGAACACCAATCCCCGAAGATCGGAAAGATCCAAAAATGAAAAGGAGAACACTAAATTCTCAGGAAACAATCTTTCAATCTTTCACCACAGAAATACAGAATGAGCAAAAATCCCAAGAAAGGATAGGAAAGCTCACAATCTTGATTTGCAACAAAAGCAAAAGCTCACACAAAACTAACCGGAACGAAAACTCGATCCGAATAGTCAGAAAGTATAAACAAAACCGGAACGAAAATTCGATCCGGATAAATACAAAACAGATAAGCAGACCACCCGACAGTCACAAACGATTAATACCCATCTCTCACATCCAATCCTTGATTTGATTACACTCTTCCACCCAATACCAACTTCCATCGGATACCACACTACGAATCGCCCATCCATACTCCATCACAAAATATAATTCGGAACTTCGTTTGAAATTCCCCACCATGGTACGAACTAGAGCGGACGGCGACATGGAAGAAACAAAAATGGAAGTGGATGAGGAGGACGATTCACAGAATTCTAATGAAAACAATGGAAGAGGTATGCAAGAAAAGGAAGATTTGGAAGATAAAATCATGGAAGTCATGGAAAGGGCCTTTGGGGACCCAGAAACAAACTCAACCATGAAGAGAATCATCGACCAAGAAATAAAGAAGAGAGTCAGGGCAATGAGAGATGCAGAAAGAAGGGGTGTGAATCCAGATGACGCGGATAGCGAAAATGATGAGGACGGACGAAATGATGCTGACCAAAATGCAGAGAACGCAAGAGCTGAACGGCTGGGAAGAAGGTCATCCCAACCCAGGATAAAAATCAGGGGATTCAACAATGGTAGATTTCTGAACCCAGAACAGCTTGCTTTCAGGAGCAGCCTAATGGATTTTGGTATCAACTATGAATCAGCTGAAGAAATTATGAGGGGAGGGATGTCTAATATTCGTGAAATTACAGACCTCAACAAGGAAAGCATTAAATCGTTCATGCATGGATTGAAATCTATCAGTCCAGACTGTCCTAATCCAAAAAGTATCCACTATGGTAACAGGCTATCATCGAGGCTCCTAACTTGGGCAAATTGGGCCCGGTATCAACCATTGATTGGAGTCAAGCCAAGGGCTATCGACTGGAACGCAAACCCAAACAACCTGGAACTGCAGCAATTCAGAATCAAGATGATGGAATCAAGTGTGAAATCACAGGAAAAGGCAACTCCACCCGAGCTAAAGGATCTCACAAAATTCAGGGAATGGGAGGAAGGCTTCCGACAAAACCTGAGATACAGATTCAACTCCGAGGGATTCCCAATCTTGTATGTCATAAGACCCCAAGAAAAGGAAGAAGTTACTGACGAAGCCAGGGCTGGAACAGTTGGGCAAAGTAAAACAGATACTTATCCAACTTGGAGTGATTACAATGAAAGATGTGGCGTCCTGTCAGGTCACCAGTACGATGAGGACAACAACGTCGTCTGGAGGTTGCTGTGTGATGCAACAAGAAAAGGTCCTGGTTGGGAATATGTGGCACATTTCCAAAACACTGCACTGAATTCTGGTAATGCCAGAAATGCTTTCATTTCTCTCATGCAACATGCTTACACTGATACCAATATCACTATGGTTCTGAATAAGACATATCAGGATATGAAAGATTCACACTACACTGGAGATTCCAAGGGTTATGACTGGAACAAGCACAAGCGCAACTGGACTGCTTTTCATGGAACAATTCTGAGATTTGAAAAGAATCATAACGAAAGAAGATTTGTTTGGGATTTTATCAATTCAATCAGTGATGAGCGACTCGATGCTGCAAAAGCAGATGCAATTGATGAGAGCAAAGACTATCGTGACAACTTCAATGAATGTTTGATTCTATTCACCAATCGTCTTGGATTGAAAAAGCTTGCAACCGGGAAGAGTAAAAGAGGTTCCAGAAGTTTGTATTCTATGGGCACAACCAGCAACAAAAAGCAAAAGACAACTGGAACCTTTACAGGAAAAGTTGAGTGCAAGCCTTACCCAACAAGTGTTTATAAAACAATGTCAAAAGAACAGCGCCAGGAGCTTTACCAGATGAGACAGGCTAAAAAGAAAAGAAATCTCAAGGCTGCTGAGACTAAAAAGAAAGAAACTGAAAATGAAGGCTGCGGGTGACAGTTTTGGATCAAAATCTAAGAAATGACATAATAACCGGACACTATCACTAGAACACAAATTGTTAAAAATGGTGAGCCGGTCATTATACCAGATGAATGTCCCTGTAGGTTTTGATGATGGGGAAAATGAAGAAGGATATTGTGAGTTAGACTCACATGCAGATACTACCGCAGCAGGAAGCAATATGGTATTGCTGAATCCTGATCAAATCACAACACACGTTGATGTTGCACCTTTTTCTGAAGAATACAAGCCCATCAAGAAAATCCCCATTGGAAGCTGTGCGACTGCATGGACGAATCCAACATCAGGCCAAGTATATATCATAGTGTTCCATCAAGCACTGTACTTTGGGGACAAATTGAAAAACAGCTTGATATGCCCAAATCAAGTGAGGGACTGCAATTTCAACTCTGTTGAAGAGACACCTCGCCAATTTGATCCAAGATCCAAGCATGGAATTACAATTCAAACTCCACTGGAGGATGATGATCCGAAGAAAGTTTTTATCAAACTGAGTATGAGAAATGTGATCTCATATTTCCCCACAAGAAAGCCCACAAGAATTGAGCTTGACGAATGTCAACATTTGATAGCAACAAATGATACCCCCTGGGATCCACATTCACTGAAGTTCAGGATGGCCGAGCTAGCCATTGACAATGGAGATCCAATTTCAGGGGACCAATTCAGCCTTCAAGCTATGTCGACCGAAGAGGACCAAGCAATGGAGGAAAGTTCTGTTGTAACAGAACCTGCTAGTAATGTTACAAATAAACTTCCCAAGACCAGCTTAGGAAAAGAACGGCATCCAAGTGTCATGCAGCAATGCAAACTGATGAGGGTCCATCAAGTATCCACAAGGAGAATGCTAACTGAATGCCAGATTGCAACAGATGGAAATATTGCTCATCGGATTTCTTCAGTAAGGAATATTTCAAGCGCGCGAAGGGTAGACCAATTTTTGTTTGATGATACAGAATTTGACTTTATGGAAGCTCCTGAAGCAGAATCAAAACAGGCCCCTAGCTTGCAAGAAATTGACAATTCACTAGAAAGAAGGTCTCTCGACAGAAGAAATCAATGGGGGCCATCAGTGATAACGATTGAAGGTCCAAACAAAGTTGACTGTGAACGCCTAGCCAAAACTTGGAACATTAGTTTTAAGAAAGCTGAGCAGACATTGAAAGTCACGACGCAGAAGGCACTCAGGAATTTGCAATCACCATTGATGAAGCGGCTGCCTACTCAGCGCTTCAGGAACAAGAGAGTCGCACAAGGAACCTGGTACACTGATACATGGCATGCAAGAACCACGAGTATTATGAGGCAAGAAAAATGTGCACAGATCTTTACAAATGGAAATGGGTTTGAAGTATTTATACCAATACAGGACAAATCACAAGCCCACCAAGGACTGAAGACATTCATTCATGAAATTGGAATTCCAGAGCATTTGATTTCTGATGGTGCGCCAGAACAAGGATCCCCAAGAACCTACAAAACACACTGGAATTCAATTGTAAAGCGCAACCATATTCATCAGACATTCATCCAGCCGCATTGCCCATTCCAAAATTGGGCAGAACAAGCAATTGGCCATCTTGGTAGTGCAATCACAACCAAGTCTGCAAAGAAGAAGTCACCGAGAAGATTATGGTCATTTTGTGGTGAACTATGTGCTAATATCAGGCAGCGAACAGCCTCCAACAACCCTTCTTCAATGGGGAGAACCCCATTTGAATTGGTCCATGGCTATAGACCGGATATTACATTATATACTTCATCAGAATGGTATGATTTTGTGTTTTATTATGAAAAAGGTGATTCTTCCACCCGAGGTGTTGAAAGGCTGGCGCGATGGTTGGGTCCCTGTGGAAATAGGGTAGGTGGGGGGGATTGTTTTTGGCTACTGCCCGAGTCGGCAATACCAATATCTACAAATTCAATAAGACCCGTCAAGGAATTTGAATGGCGGGACAGAGATATCCTCAGAAGAATGGAAGCAATTGACAAATCAATTGAATCCAAGATTGGAGATGAAGTAAAGGATAGCGCATCATTCTTCCAGGAAAACTACCCAGAGCCCCAAATAGAGCTATTTGAGAATCAACCAGTAGAAACACCGGATATGAAACTTGAAATGGCTGAGCCAGAAGCATCGGTAGAAGATGTTGATGAACCAGATGAATATCTGGGAAATGAAGTAATCATTGAAAGAGGTGATGAAAGACTCAGGTGCGTTGTCAAGGACAGGGTTCGCGACTTGCAAAACAGACCGATAGGACTCAGAAATGAGAATCCCATACTAGACACGAGGCTGTATAAATTGCAACTACCTGATGGCACCATGGAGGAATACACGGCAAATATTGTTGCAGAAAGTCTATACAGCTCTGTTGATGATGACGGGAGGATGTTCACTCTACTAGATGAGCTCATTGACCACGAATGCGACAACACTGCACTAACTGATGATGAAGCCACGACCATAGCAAAAAATGGCAGGAAAACCCATAAGCCGACAACTAGGGGTTGGAGAATTCTTGCCAGTTGGAAGGATGGCACTGAATCATGGTGTAAGTTAAGTGATGTGAAAGAATCATTTCCAGTGCAATTAGCCGAGTATGCAGTTAACAATAATCTTGAAAAATCACCAGCTTTCAGATGGTGGGTGCACAAAATTTTGAGGAGGAAGGATCGAATCCTTAAAGCGGCCAAAACAGCAAAGTATTGGTTGAAGACTCACAAATATGGAGTTGAGTTGCCACATTCAATCAAACAAGCGCTGGCTATTGATAAGAAAACAGGGACCAACCACTGGGAAAGAGCAATTCATAAGGAAATGACAAATAATATGGCAGCGTTTGAATTTTCTGATGATGATGTTATTCCAGTTGGCCATAAACAGATAACAACCCACATGATTTTTGACATCAAGCTTGGGTCCCTAACAAGGAAGGCCAGGTTGGTAGGGGACGGTCACAAAGTCCCTGCAGTGGCCAAAGAAAATACTTATTCATCGGTTCCCAGTCGAGACTCAGTAAGAATATTCTTTCTGCTGGCAGCGCTGAATGATTTGAAAGTTCTATCAGCTGATATTCAAAATGCATATTTGACAGCCCCAATTAAAGAGAAATACTTTCTAAAAGCGAGAGAAGAAGATGGTTTTCCACCTCACCTTGCAGGAAGACCTTGCAAGATTGTCCGCGCATTGTATGGACTGCCGGTTGCTGGTGCATCTTTCAGGTCATACCTCACCCAGCATTTGAGAGATCTTGGATATTCACCTTGCAAGGCAGATCCGGATGTGCACTTAAGGATTGAAACCAGGAAAGATGGATCCAGATACTGGGCAATGCTCATTGCATACGTAGATGATATCCTATGTTCTGGCGAAGATCCAAAGTTCCAGCTTGAAAACATTGAACGAAAGTTCAAATTGAAGGATGATACAATTGAAGAGCCAACTCTGTATTTGGGAGCTGATATTGGGAAATTCTACTTTGAAGGTGATTCAAAGCCAAGATGGTCATTATCAAGCACTAAGTACACAGCGAAAGCTGTTGCAGCAGTCGAACAAGAGTTAGGAACTGAAAAATATGGCTACAAGTATCTACCAAAATCAGCATCCAGTCCACTGTCACATGATTATCGACCGGAAATTGATATATCAGAAGAATTGAATCCTGAATTGCAAAATTACTATCAAGGTTTAATTGGAGTTCTCAGGTGGATTTGTGAATTAGGAAGACTTGACATAGTAATGCCAGTCTCACTGATGTCAAGGTATTTGGCACAGGCAAGGATCGGGCATTTGAATCAATTATTTCATATATTTGCATATTTAAAAAAGTACAACAGGTCAAAATTGGTTTTTGATGATACTGTACCAAAAGTTGACGAGAGTAAATTTCAAAAATGTGACTGGTCTGAATTTTATCCTGGTGCCGCTGAAGTCATACCAGCAGATATGCCTGAAGCTTTGGGAAAGCATGTAACAATGAGCTGTTTCGTTGACGCCGACCATGCCGGATGCAAGGCGACGAGAAGGTCTCATACTGGTGTTATTATCTTCATTAATAATGCACCGATCATTTGGTTTTCCAAAAGACAAACAACAGTTGAGACATCAACTTTTGGATCTGAAATCATTGCTTTGAAAATTGCAATCGAATTGGTTGAAGGTCTAAGGTACAAGTTGAGAATGATGGGTGTTCCAATTGATGGGAGCACAAATGTGTATTGTGATAATGATTCAGTTGTCACAAATGTTACACGACCTGAAAGCCCATGTAAGAAGAAGCACAACAGCATTGCATACCACAAAGCGCGTGAATCTATTGCAGCAGGGATTATCAGAGTTGCAAAGGAACCAGGTTCAACAAATATTGCTGATTTGTTTACAAAGCTAATGAGTGGCGCTGTTTTCCGGGAACATTGTTCTCGTTGCATGTGGTAAAGTAAAGAATCAATCATTCGATGGAATGTTCGATCGATTGTTCGATTGAAGTAACAAGTTGATTTTATGTTCGATCTGCAATGAGCATTTCGAAGATGGATAATTTGATCCATGAATACAATATATCAAACTGGCAAGGATCAGGGCAAAATGCCATGATATAAGCCAGAATGAAAGGCAAAACGCCGCCCCATTTCTTTTTGATAGGGCCTCTGATGGTAGACTGGATACAGTTTGGTATTCAACTCACGATGAACATATTAAGCCATAGAATCCAGCCGCTTAACGGTTGGAGGATTTATGACTGAAGGGGACTGAAAAGAATTCACCGTGTAACGCGTACTGTACGAAAAGTCATAAGGGCAAATAACCTTATTTGTAAGGTTATTTAACTTGAGTGAATAATCGTCGGCGTTTCCATGTGGTTTGTCTCTTTACCAAATTTCCCCATCAGCTCACTCTTCGAAGAATTAACAACTCTAAAACACTATCATGCCCTAAAATCTATGTACAACCTAGTACTAATTCTACGTAATAAGGTACAAATACTGTGATATTCCAATGAGAATATCACGGTGAATTACACGGTAATACAATACAAAGAAAGACCGATCGAAGATAGTTTGCGTGTGTTTTATGTCTTAAGTTTACATGTGTTTTGTATGGCAAAATTACACGGATGACGACGAGTAATTTGACGACGATTAATTAACCTATCGACATCGAATAGGCCGAATGAACTGTAACAATGATCACTCACTAAATCAATCGATCGTAAGACCGATTACGTTTTGCGTTTATTTGTTACGACACACTTTTTCTAGATATAGAGGCAAGGGATGCAGGTTCATTGATTTCAAGACGCATATGTTTGGGGGCCTAAGTCAAACAATATCTATCCATCAATTTCCCTCTCGTCCAATGCTTTCTATTGTCATGCAGTACAAGGCTGTTATTTCAGACTGAAATATTTGAGAACGGATCGTTGTGCTACTAACACGTCAAATGTGACGAAGAGGGTCGGATCCCACGTTCCCGGACGAAGTGTTGATTGCAAGAACCAACACTCTACTCAAATAAGTTGGATGTAAGTTTTTTTTTGTCGCGAGGTAAAAAAAATGATTACTCTTTGTGTGCAAGAGAGTTTTTTTTTGTCGCGAGGTAGAAAAAGTGATTTTTTTTGTCGCGAGGTAGAAAATCAAATTACTGTGTGTTTGTGTGAGAGTTTTTTTTTTTTCTCGTGTACAATTCTACAGGATTTTGTACTAGTGTAGATTTGTGTAGAATTCTACACGTTTTTTGTACTAGATAATTCGTACGTACGAACAAAAAAATCAATCTCGTACGTACGAAAAAATCTCGTAAGTACCGTACGTTCGAAAAAGAATTCGAAAAAGAATCTCGTACGTACGACGTTCGAAAAAGAATTCGAAAAAGAATCTCGTACGTACGACGTTCGTAAAAGAATCTCGTACATACGAGATTGTACGGTATGTATGTACGTTAGAAAAAGAATGTCGTACGTACGTTCAAAAAAGACAGATGTACATATGTACACGTTTTTGTACTAGATAATTTTTGGCAGGGGTAAAGAACTTGCAAGAAGTCCACATAAAAGAACCAATAATTACTGAAATTTCGAACAGGATGTAACCCTAACCATATTGAAAAAATACTTTTCCACACATAACGTCAAAAATGATGTGGTTTGACTCTCCAAATGGCAAACATGAGGGTATTTTGGGTGCAATTCCAGGGCACAAACTAACTTATTGGGTAATGACTCCAAAAGTATCCGGTCCAATCAATGAATACATTCATCATGACTCATTAAATGCATATTGGGAACAACTTTGTCACATAGAATGCCCAAAATCTTAAGGTTTGACTCTACAAATGGCAATCATGGGGGTATTTTTGGTGCAATTCTAGGGCACAAACTGAGTTATTGGGTAATGACTACAACAATATCTGGTCCAAGCCAGGAATACATTGATCATGACTCATCCAATGCATATTGGGAACAACTTTGTCACACAGAATGCCCAAAATCTTAAGGTTTGACTCTACAAATGGCAATCATGGGGGTATTTTTGGTGCCATTCTAGGGCACAAACTGAGTTATTGGGTAATGACTCAAAAACTATCTGGTCCAAGCCATGAATACATTCATCATGACTCATCCAATACATATTGGGAACAACTTTGTCACATCGAATGCCCAAAATCTTAAGGTTTGACTATCCAAATTGCAATCATGGGGGTATTTTTTGTGCAATTCCAGGGCACAAACTAGCTTATTGGGTAATGACTCCAAAAGTATCCGGTCCAAGCAATGAATACATTCATCAGGACTCATTAAATGCATATTGGGAACAACTTTGTCACAAAGAATGCCCAAAATCTTAAGGTTTGACACTACAAATGGCAATCATGGGGGTATTTTTGTGCAATTCTAGGGCACAAACTGAGTTATTGGGTAATGACTACAACAATATCTGGTCCAAGCCAGGAATACATTGATCATGACTCATCCAATGCATATTGGGAACAACTTTGTCACATAGAATGCCCAAAATCTTAAGGTTTGACTCTACAAATGGCAATCATGGGGGTATTTTTGGTGCAATTCTAGGGCACAAACTGAGTTATTGGGTAATGACTACAACAATATCTGGTCCAAGCAATGAATACATTCATCATGACTCATCAAATGCATATTGGGAACATTTTTGTCACATACAATGCCCAAAATGTTGTGGTTTGACTCTACAAATGGCAATCATGTGGATATTTTTTGTGCAATTCCAGGGCACAAAGTAACTTATTGGGTAATGACTCAAAAACTATCTGGTCCAAGCCAGGAATACATTCATCATGACTCATCAAATGCATATTGGAAACAACTTTGTCACATACAATGCCCAAAATGTTGTGGTTTGACTCTCCAAATGGCAAACATGAGGGTATTTTTGGTGCAATTCTAGGGCACAAACTAACTTATTGGGTAATGACTCAAAAAGTATCGGGTACAAGCCATGAATACAGTGATCATGACTCATCCAATGCATATTCGAAACAACTTTGTCACACAGAATGCCCAAAATGTTGTTTTTTGACTCTACAAATGGCAATCATGGGGGTATTCTTGATGAAATTCCAGGACACAAACTTTCTTATTGGCTAATGACTCAAAAAGTATCTGGTCAAAGCCATGAATAAATTAATCATGACTCATCAAATGCATATTGGGAACAACTTTGTCACACAGAATGCCCAAAATGTTGTGGTTTGACTCTACAAATGGCAATCATGGGGGTATTTTTGATGCAATTCCAGGACACAAACTTACTTATTGGGTAAGGACTCAAAAAGTATATGGTTCAAGCCATGAATACATTCATCATGACTCATCAAATGCATATTGGAAAAAAGTTTGTCACACAGAATGCCCAAAATGTTGTGGTTTGACTCTACAAATGGCAATCATGGGGATATTTTGGTGCAATTCTAGGGCACAAACTAACTTATTGGGTAATGACTCAAATAGTATCGGGTCAAAGCCATGAATACATTCATCATGACTCATCCAATGCATATTGGAAACAACTTTGTCACATAGAATGCCCAAAATCTTAAGGTTTGGCTCTCCAAATGGCAAACATGGGTTTTTTTTTGGTGCAATTCCAGGGCCCAAAGTAACTTATTGGGTAAGGACTCAAAAAGTATCTGGTCCAAGCCATGAATACATTCATCATGACTCATCAAATGAATATTGGGAACAACTTTGTCACACAGAATGCCCAAAATGTTGTGGTTTGACTCTCCAACTGGCAAACATGAGGGTATTTTGGGTGCAATTTCCAGGGCACAAACTACCTTATTGGGTAATGACTCAAAAAGTATCCGGTCCAAGCAATGAATACATTGATCATGACTCATCAAATGCATAATGAGAACAACTTTGTCACACAGAATGCCCAAAATGTTGTGGTTTGACGCTCGAAATGGCAAACATGATGAGGGTATTTTTCGTGCAATTCTAGGGCACAAACTGAGTTATTGGGTAATGCCTCCAAAAGTATCCGGTCAAAACTATGAATACATTTATCAGGACTCATCAAATGCATATTGGGAACAACTTTGTCACTCAGAATGCCCGAAATGTTGTGGTTTGACTATCCATATGGCAAACATGAGGGTATTTTTGGTGCAATTCCAGGGCACAAGCAATCTCATTTGGTAATGACTACCAAAGTTATTATACCAGGCCATGAATGCATATCACATGACTTACGAAATGCATGTTGGGAACAACTTTTAAATGCATATTGGGAACAACTTTGCCACACACAGTACAGACAATGTTGTGGTTTGTAGATACAAATGGCACACAAGACGGTACGGTATGTTAGGTGCAGTCTACGAGATTCTACATGTGACTAGAGGATTGAAATACATAACCTTAGTGTGATCAAAAGTTTCCCTTCTGAAAAAATTATGGCGCGGGAGGGCTGGCTGGCACAGGTACGTGATCTACTTCTACAAATATAACAGCGCGCCCAAAACCAGACAACACACAGAAGAAGTTAGGGCAAACAACATAGTACAGAACCCACGGAAAAACTCTACACACAAAACATCGTACACATACTACACAAAACACCGTACACACACACACACACACGACACACACAACACAAAACACCGTACACAACCCGACAAAATTATTAGTACACACACATAACCACACAAAAAGAAACACATGATTCTTGATCGACACCGTATTCAGAAAATAAAATAAAAAAATAAGGAATGCTATCGGAAAGACACGACGAAGCAAAAAATCCGAGGGGAGGACCCTTCGAAACAACAAAACCATCCGGCCCGGTGATCATCAAAATACAGGGGACAACAACGGTAAGAAAAAAAGAGTGAAAACAAACACACCAATTACTAACAAAGTGTGTAACAGTAATACCAAAACTATGAACGCATCAAAGGGCAACAGTAAAAAAAATGGTACCGACAACACAATTTCTACTACTACAAACACGGAAGAACAAAACACCTTCAACCAGAGTAACGAACCAGCACTGAGCATTACCAACACAACCACCACTACAGTAACAAACCAACAGAAAGAAGGAACAAAAACAAATGTGGTAGAGAAAACATCTAACGGAGAATGCTATGATTTAGAGGATGTTGCGGAACGTATCATGAAAAAAATCCAATATGACAAATTGGCACAGGAACTGGCAAAACACTTACGGCAACAAGAGAGGGAACCACATATAGGGGTGGGAAAGGTAGTAATGGTACATAAACAAACGGAGGCAACCATGCAGGGAGAGGGGACTGATAATGCCGGCGACACAAGAGAACGAGCAGTAAGTACAATTACAGACAAATATGGGCTTATAATAGACAACGATATGCTTAAGGCTTTGAGTGATATGACTGAAACAGTGGACAAGCAGCTAAGGGATTACGTCAAAAAACATTGGTACCCCAACATGAAGTTCCCTATCAATGACAAGGTAACGGCGCATGTAATACAAAAAGCTGTTAAATCAAATGCGGTTATGAAGCCAGCAAATATTCCACTTGCGTCATTCTGTTCCTTTTACAGGAAACGAGTAGGGACAGTACTGACTGCATTGAGGCACAACTCACAAACATTAGCGAGAAAAAACTGGATAGGTAAATACAAGTGGGAGAATTGGTTGTTGAAATTAGGAATTTTGGAATCTATTTTTGGTCCGACAACACTAACATGCTGCCCGTTGATACTGATGATACTTCCGTACAGACGATTACAGAAAAGGTTGAGTCCCTATCACCTTCCCTGGTACTGTTGCAGTTATTGAAGACACAGAATATGAGAACACAGGTACTTTAAACCCTCAATACAGAACATACAAAGACGCAGAAGATGAAGATTTTTATTATTTTGTTACAAGAATCATGTCGGCAATCAATCCAACAAATTCCAATTTCAAACAACGGAAGGAGAGGCACTTGCTGAGTGATATATTTACTATAGCAGATGAAGCATTTGCATTGGTACTGATCTACAATGAGCATCATGTATGGGTGAACCAGCAGCGGCGAAAGGCTGATGCCACGATTCCGCTGACAAAAAAAAATTCTGCGATTCAGACAGTGGAAGCAGAAATGGATGGATGGAGGAAGGACAAGAGTTGTTCAGTGACTTGTGCGACAAAATTGGCGAGATGCGAAAACACCCAGAAACAGGAAGGAAATTGGAAGAAATGATGAGGGACAGATTTAAGAACGAAAGTTCAACAGATTACACCAACAATAAGCATGGCGATGCAAATATTACTAGTAGCAGCTCCACTAACTATAGTGGACCAAAAAAGAAAAAGAAAAGAAACGTCTATATTGATCCGGAAATAACAGCATCGATGAATGAAAGTTTATCTATTGGTGAACTAATGTAGAAAATAAAAGTACATACATAATACAAAACTACTACTAATCTTGAACTTAATATTGAGGATCTTAGAAATAATGGAGGATTCGTAATACGTTGCAATAGGAATAAATCAAGCATAATAGAATCTACATTTTAAAAAGGGAATATTGTAGTCAAGAAATAGAATTCACAATTAGGAGAGCAGAATTGAATTGTTGTTTGGTAGATTAATATTTTGGAATTAATACTGACTCAAGATTTCTTTTTTATTCGTGAATAGAAGTAAGTGTTGTTCGTACAGAATAATAATTGGGTTCTGCTAGAGACTGAAATAAATTATTTTTATTCGAGAGTAGAGTAATGTGCATCACGCGCACAGAATTGTTTTTTGTATTATTTTAAGGCAATAACTGGGGGTGGGAATTTCAGGGTGTCCAGAAATATTGCCGTGTTAAAATCACGCACAAAATTTGTGCACGAGAAGTAAATTCGAACCCCGCGAAACAGTTCTCGGACGTTTTTGAATGTACCAACGTCTTTTTGTAGTCCATCGTAATTTCTGTTTGTTACATTTTTTACTGCATTTTCGTACCGATTGTACCTAGGTGATATTTTACTTCATATTCGTTCGAATTTTTTCTTTTTGGCGAAAAATACGGACATTGTCGGCATCAAATTTGAACGAAAAAGATGACAAATCAAGGTGCGAGATATTAACACGGAGTAACAGAGATACGATTATTTCGATGATCGCGTCTTAGAATCAAATGCACCTCCACTACTTGAAAATCCTTAAGTGATAAAAACAATATCACTTAAGGCTACAAACAAAAGAGGTTAATTGGTTAGAAACAAGACATCTCCAAAGACCTGATCGATGAGTAAACACTTGGAACCCTTAAGTATATTCAAATGGATACGCTTAACATCCCGTGAGAAAATTACTTATTGGAATCACAAAAACCAATACCGATTCCAGATGGGCCTCATTTATTATATATACCACGAACAAGCATATGACCCATCAAACAAAACACTTAACCTCGCAAGTGACCAATACCATCGAATGACCGATACGACAAGACGCTAACACAGCAACAGCAGCGAGAGTATTGGTACGAAGAAGATGAGAATAACAAATAACCGGGGAAGATCTCTACCATGTAAATGTTGTTACTCTAAAAATCGACCGGATAGGTATAGGATAATTGAAATTTAAAGAGAAGTAAGCTCAGAGAGACGCTCTTATTTTGTTACTGTATCGGGGCTCTCTGCTGTATTTTACATGGTAGAGATCTTCCCCGGTCTTTTACACTAGTATGGATTTCATCGTACTAATACTGCTGTTGCTGTATTAGGGTCGTGTTGGTCTTACTGTATCGGTCATTTGATGGTATCGGTCATTTTCGGGGTTAAGTAATCTGTTCGATGGGGCGTATGCTTGTTCGTGGTATATATGCTAGATATGAGGCCCATCTGGAATCAGTACTGATTTTCTTGATTGCAATAAGTAATTTCCTCACGGGATATCAAGTATATTCTTTTGAATGTACTTATGGATTCCAAGTGTTTACTTACTGTTCAGGTCTTTGGATATTTCTTGTTTCTAACCGATTATCCTTTTTTGTTTGTAGCCTTAGGTGATATTATTTTACCACTTAAGGATTTCCAAGTAGTGGAGGTACGATCGATTCTGAAGCTTGATCATCGGAGTATTCATATCTCTGTGTTAAGCTTACGTACCTCGGTCGTCGTTTCGTTTGTTGGCTTTTCCAATAGAATTTGATGCCGACAAAGTCCGTATTTTTTGCCGACAACACACCCCGTGATCCAATACTCTACTCATGTGGTATTGGGTTACTTTCGGAGTATATTGTCTTGAATCGATCCGGAGATTAATCGATCACGTTTATTTAACCTGGATCAGATCAACGTAAATGTAAAATGAGATCCCACAGCCGATCAACTTGATTGAATGGCGCAATCCGGCTATCGGTCGAAGTGATTGAATGGTTTAACCTGGGTAATGTCCCATGATGTATCTTGCGTGTCGAGCATGCAAGATCCATCCTAATGGTTTGGTTAGATCGTCAGCAGGGTTGATAACTCCAGGAATATGAATCATCTTGATTTCACCCTTTTCTTTCCATGCTCGGATGGCAAAGAACCTGATTTCAATATGTCTGGTTCTTTCAGTTAGCTTCTGGGCATTGATGATTTCAATTGGTGATGCATTGTCTTCATAGATCGGAGTTGAACCAACTTGGACAAATCCTAATTCCTTGAGTATGGACCTGAGATATCTGGCTGTTTTGGCCGCTGTTACTGCAGCGATGAATTCTGCTTCTGTAGAACTCTGAGCAGTAAGTGACTGAGCTTTGGATCTGTAAACGATTGCTCCACCAGCATAAGTGAAAACATATCCTGTAGTGGACCTGCGATGTTTTGGATCATTTCCATATGCAGCATCCACAAAACACATCAGTTTGGCTTGCTTGATATCTTCAGGGAATTTTGGGAGTGATGCATCTTGGACTACATCACCGTATGGTTCTCCTGATGGTAGAGATGGTTCAGCATTCGGTCTGTAGAATCTAATACCCCAAGATCTGGTTGTTCTGAGGTATCGAGCTATGTTCTTCAGACTGGAATAGTGGAATGCAGTGGGATTGGAGCTGTACTTTGACATCAGGGTCACTGCATAGCCAATGCCTGGCCGGCAGCTCACATATGCAAACATCATTTCACCTAAGAGTGTCCTGTATGAGAAGCCCGATGTGGATTGTAATTCAGCATGCTCCTTGGTGCCTTCCAATGGTCCATTCAAATGTGATTGTAGTTGGCTCAGCACTTCAGTAGACAGTGGCGCTGACGGTTTGGAGTGAGGTTTCATCTTAGAATCAGTTTCCCAACCATGGGATGTCATGATTCTGTCAATGTATTTTGCACACGACAGTTCGATGTAGTCAGCTGTCTGTTTGACATCAATTCCATTGAAGTCTTCAAGCAATTCCATTTTTGTGAAGGGGATTACATCTTCTTTAGGTAGCTTCAGTTTTGCACCAATGATGTCATAGATCTTGTCAGATATGGATTCTGATGTGCAAGCCAATGCAAAATCATCAACCTGTCTCAGCATGTAGACTGTTTCACCTTCAAAAACTGTCATGTAGATTGTTCTGTCATGTGTGGTGGTCTTGAAGTTGAGATCAGGACCTTTCAAGATCTTGTTGATGTGGGTCTCCCATAATCTACCTGATTCCGGATGGCCTTGAAGTGCTCGAAGGACAGGGAGCACCAGTCTTCTGTCTATGTCTCTGCCATGCTTGTGTTTATACCATTCTGCATATGCGTCATCAATAGTCATGTAAGTAGGGATGTTGGGTCCTGGGTAATGCGCATAGGCGTCAGCAGCATCTCCAGCATAGATTTTGATATTTAGGCTGGCTGCAATGGCAAAGAACAATCTTTGGATGGGGTGTTCAACACATGAAGAGTATGACATTGCAATGGCATGCAGGGTTGGCGCTGCATATTTGCTTCCATTGCAACATTGCCTGGCTCTTCTGACACCATTCCTTTTGACATTGTATTGCCAATGGGGTCAGAGAATAATGGCTTCTGGATCCTTAGGATATGGAATGGGTGATCCAAATATTTCTAAGTCTTCAAACTGGTCAAGTTGTTTGCGCTCTCCAGCTTCCCATTCCGTCCATGTGGATAGTAACTTGAGGTTCTGACGAGTGAAGTGACCTAGTGCTTGTTACTCAGGTGTAGTTGCTTTTGAATTGATGGCCTTGATTAGAGTTCAATTTCTTCAGTTGGTAGTGAATCTGCATCTAGAGGTAATGCATGATTGCCTGGTTTATGAAGCTTGGTGATGGCTCGTAGTGATGCAATATCAATAGTGGGAATGACGACATCCATATCATCCTTTGTTGGGGCCAAGTGTCTTTGGATGGAGGCATGGAGGGCTTCAGTGCTATCAACTTGGTTGATTCTGGATTGGATGATATTCTTGTATTTGGTGCCAATTCGCTTGATGGTCTTGATGGATGAAATCCGGTCCAAAAAAGGTGGATCTTCTTCATCAGTGGGTTCCTTCCAAGAAGTATTTGGGGCAAATAGTCCATATTCATTTGAGTGTTTCCTGACTTCTTGCATAGATAATTTCGCTTCAAGTGCAAAGGTAATGGGTGTATCTATGGAATCCCTCACCCCTTGAGCGTGTGATTCATGCAAGGCAGTGGTAACATCAGCAGCAGTGAACACGGTTGTGATTGATAGATACAATATAAGCGCCTCTTAGCTTGGAGAGAGATTTCTTATGGGAGGAGAAAAGCTTGGAGGCAGGGCTTTGTGGAATGATGTCTGTGACATACGCTCTGCCAATGAGTGAATCATTTGCATATCGGAGACCAAATGCTGGATCAGCACAAGAACTGGAAACAGGGAGCCTGAGGTTGGTGAGATCTGCAAAAGGTGAGATGGAGAATTGAAAATCACTGGATGACACCTCATTGGGTTCCGTGGGAAGGGGAATGTTGTCATCAGTCCTGAGCAAGTGCTTGACATTTGTAGGAAGGTCTGTAAGAGGTAAGTCATTCATGCCTTCATCAAACCTGACATGGGTGGCTATCTTGACTCGGTGCGTTTCAGTATCATACCAAAGAATGTTTCTGGTAGTATACGGTACAAAACCCAGGAATATGCCCTTGCGAGCATTGGGTTTGAGCTTGATTGATCTCTTGCCTGGAGGTCGAACCCAAACTCGGCAGCCAAATGTTCGGAAGTCAGCAAGATTTTCCTTATGTCCAGTAGCTAATTCCAATGGTGAATGGGGCTGGGTGCCTTCAGGGAATGCATTTGACAACCGAAGGGCATGATAGAAGGCAAAAGGCCAGAACTTGATGGGCAAGTTTGCCCCAGAGAGCATGGTCCGCATTGAGTTAGCAAGAGTTCAATGGGCTCTTTCAACTGTACCATTTTGGTGAGACGCATCAGCCCCAGTTGGGAAAATGGAGTATCCAAACGCAGAGAAGAGGTTGCTGATATCAGGGTTGTGATAGAGTTCTCCACCTTGATCAACTGAGATATACTTGTTGGCACAAGCTGGGTTGTGCTGGGAGAAGAAGTGCTCGAGCCAATGGAGTGGTGCTGCTTTGGAGATTCTGGTATCACCATATTTCATACTGGTGTAGTGGTCTGTGATGAGGATCCAAGCTGTCTCACCATGAATGCCTTCGTAGTCACGCTTTTGTTTGCTGTTGGAGGATCTGGCGCCAGAGAAAGCAAAGTCAATAGAAAAACCCTGAAAGGGCTGTGTAGCCTTCCGTGTGGTATGGGATCCAGCAGGATGTTTTGTTTGTTTACACTGGATACAAGTTGGACATTGATCAAGGATACTGATTTGTCGTTGGAATTTGGGTACGCCAAGAATGGACTTGTGAGCGTTGTAGAGGAATTCGTCACATGGGTGCCTAATCTCTGGTGCCATAGAAGTTTCGATGTTTTGGCCCTGATGGCTTGAATGGGGATATTTTTGTCCACAATCTTGGTGAAAAACAATTTTGCATCAAACTTTGGCATGTCACTGGTATCAGACTGAGCTTGAGCTGCTTCAGTGCATTTTTGCAGTGTGACAAGATTCGTGTATACGTCCGAGAACTGTTTCTCTACCCCCCGCGGGCTATCGCGCGCTATTTTTACAATTCTCGACCCTATTTTTTAAATTTCCTACCTTTTTAGGTCGCGTGTCTACTAAAATACCTCGCGCGTCGCACACCTTTACTTTTGAGACAATATCTCGTCACTCCTCAAATAAAATAACTATTTTAGGGTTAAGTATATCATATTCTTTTCGTGACAAGCACTATTTTGTGTACAACTTATGCACGGATGACTTATTTCATCTTCTCAACATACCGGTATAACGGGCTCCATCCCAAATCCTCCAACTCCAACTCCAAGTCGAATTCACCCCACAAAACTCGTCGGGTTGGCGGTTCTCGGCCTTTGCGCTCTCGTTCTGGGCAGCTTCGTCTTGACGTTTCAGCTGCTGGTCATCCAGGAAAAGAAACAACGCGGCTTGCTTGGTTCACTCAACACCGTTCCGAATTCGACTCCAAACAAACCGGCGCAATCAAGCAGCAACAACAAAAGCAACAACAAATTGGGCGGTGTCTCTGGCTCTACTGCCAAGTCAACAAGGAAAAGAACAGCAAGCGAATTGCTACTCACGACGATTCCTCCTCGCACCAGCTCTCCAACTGCAACGAGTGCGCCCAGAACGGGATGGGACTCCTTTACCTGCTGGGTGTCAGGGGTGTTCTCAAGGTGAACATGTCCATGGTGGAAAAATAATTTACCCTCGTAAAAGAACTGGGAAGCATCGATGCCTACTACAACCTAGCGATGATGTGACTTGGATGGAAGACCCATTTCAAACGAATCGACGACCTGAAAGAAAACCAATTTACCCCCAACGTCGGCCAAATACCCTTTCCCATTGCGGGCCAAAAAACGACAGACACGAACACTAACACGAACATGGACATGGACGACAAGTTTGCCTTGTACCAGGCCACGGTCGGTGACAAGCAGTATTACAAGGGTCCCGTCCAGTCCGATGTGCTCAACGCAATAAAAATGCGAAGATCTGGTGGAGGAGGAGGAGCGATTCGATGCCAACGATTCGTTGTTGCTGCTGCTGCCGTAGATTACTTCTTACTCCTACGTCACGAAAAACAGTATCTTGTTCCTGTTGATATAGAGGCAAGGGACGATGCCGGTTCATTGCTTCTTTCAAGACGTATATGTTTGGGTGATCAAGTCCAAGAACACTACTATCTATCCAGCAATTCCTAAACATATTGTACGAGGAATGTTGCAATCATCACTAAGTAGTAATGCATTTACTTCACAGACAATTTTTGCAAAAGCAACAGCAACAGCAAAGAGCGAGAGCAACAGCAACAACAACTAGCGAGGGCAACAGCAGCAGCAACAACAACTAGCGAGAGCAACAGCAGCAGCAACAACAACTAGCGAGAGCAACAGCAACAGCGGCTAGCGAGAGCAACAGCAACAGCGACCAGCGAGAGCAACAGCAACAGCAACAGCAACAGCAATAGCGACTAGCGACTAGCGACTAGCGACTAGCGACTAGCGACTAGCGACTAGCGACTAGCGACTAGCGACTAGCGAAAGCAGCAGCAGCAGCAGCAGCAGCAGCAGCGAGAGCGAGAGCGACTAGCGAGATCAACACCAGCGACTAGCGAGAGCAACAGCGAATCCACTCCTACTCATCCAACAGATTTGTCTCCTCCTCCTCCTCCTCCAACAACAACAACAACAACGGGGATTCGTCTCCTCCTCCTCCAACAACAACAACAACAACGGGGATTCGTCTCCTCCTCCTCCAACAACAACAACAACAACAACGGGGATTCGTCTCCTCCTCCTCCTCCAACAACAACAACAACAACGGGGATTCGTCTCCTCCTCCAACAACAACAACGGGGATTCGTCTCCTCCTCCAACAACAACAACGGGGACTCGTCTCCTCCTCCAACAACAACGGCGATTCGTCTCCTCCATCCAGCAGCGAATCCGCTCCCCTCATCCAACAGAGCAGCGATTTGTCTCCTCCCCCAAGAGCAGGATTCGTCTCCTCCTCCTCCAACAACAACAACAACAACAACAACAACAGCAACAACAACGGCAATTCGTCTCCTCCATCCAGTAGCAAATCCGAATCCGCTCCCCTCATCCAACAGAGCAGCGAGGATTCGTCTCCCCCCCCCCCCCCCCCCATAGCAGGATTCGTCTCCTCCTCCTCCAACAACAACAACAACAACAACAACAACAACAACAACGGGGATTCGTCTCCTCCTCCTCCTCCTCCAACAATAACAACAACAGGGATTCGTCTCCTCCTCCTCCTCCTCCTACAACAACAACAACGGCGATTCGCCTCCTCCTCCAACAACAACAACAACAACAACAACAACAGGGATTCGTCTCCTCCATCCAGCAGCGAATCCGAATCCGCTCCCCTCATCCAACAGAGCAGCGATTCGTCTCCTCCCCCAAGAGCAGGGTTCGTCTCCTCTTCCTCCAACAACAACAACAACAACAACAACAACAGGGATTCGTCTCCTCCTCCTCCTCCTCCTACAACAACAACAACGGCGATTCGTCTCTTCCTCCAACAACAACAACAACAACAACAGGGATTCGTCTCCTCCATCCAGCAGCGAATCCGAATCCGCTCCCCTCATCCAACAGAGCAGCGATTCGTCTCCTCCCCCAAGAGCAGGGTTCATCTCCTCTTCCTCCAACAACAACAACAACAACAACAACAACAGGGATTCGTCTCCTCCTCCTCCTCCTCCTCCTACAACAACAACAACAACAACAACAACGGCGATTCGTCTCTTCCTCCAACAACAACAACAACAACAACAACAGGGATTTGTTTCCTTCTCCTTCTCCAACAACAACGGCGATTCGTCTCCTCCATCTAGCAGTGAATTCGAATCCGCTCCCCTCATCCAACAGAGCAGCGATTTGTCTCCTCCCCCAAGAGCAGGATTCATCTCCTTCTCCTCCAACAAAAACAACAACGGCGATTTGTCTCCTCCTCCTCCTCCAACAACAACAACAACAACGGCGATTCGTCTACTCCTCCAACAACAACAGGGATTCGTCTCCTCCCACAACAACGACGATTCGTCTCCTCCATCCAGCAGCAAATCCGAATCCGCCACCCTCATCCAACAGAGCAGCGATTTGTCTCCTCCTCCTCCAACAACAACAACAACAACAACAACAACAACGGGGATTCGTCTCCTCCTCCTCCAACAATAACAACTGCAATTCGTCTCCTCCATCCAGCAGCAAATCCGCTCCCCTCATCCAACAGAGCAGCGATTCGTCTCCTCCATCCAGCAGCGAATCCGCTCCCCTCATCCAACAGAGCAGCGATTTGTCTCCTCCTCCTCCAACAACAACAACGGGGATTTGTCTCATCCTCCAACAACAACAACGGCAATTCGTCTCCTCCTCCAACAACGGGGATTCGTTTCCTCCTCCAACAACAACGGCGATTTGTCTCCTCCAACAACAACAATGGGGATTTGTCTCCTCCAACAACAACGGTGATTCCTCTCCTCCATCCAGCAGCGAATCCGCTCCCCTCATCCAACAGAGCAGCGATTCGTCTCCTCCTCCTCCAACAACAACAACAACGGCAATTCGTCTCCTCCTCCAACAACAACAATGGGGATTCGTTTCCTCCTCTGACAACAACGGCGATTCGTCTCCTCCAACAACAACAACAACAACGGGGATTCGTTTCCTCATCCAACAACAACGGCGATTCGTCTCCTCCATCCAGGAGTTGCTGACGTTGGTGGAGCGCCGGTGGAGGAGGAGGAGCGATTTGATGCGGACGATTCGTTGCTGTTGTTGCCTAGCGACGTCAGTGGAGCGCCGGTGGAGGAGGAGGAGGAGCAATTCGGGTGGAGCGCCGGTGGAGGAGGAGGAGCGATTCGATGCCGACAATTTGTTGATTCGTCGATTCGCCGATTTGTTGCCGGATGAATCCCACTGATTGATTCGTTGCCATTCCTATTTGAATACATGATAATTGAACAAAATGGGTGAGTATCTATTGATGTAGTACATAGGAGGGTAAATAATAACAACAGAATAATATAATCTACATGCCAATCGATTCGATGCTGACGTTCGTACGATTCGATGGTTGCTTCCGATTCGATGGTTGCTTCCGATTTGATGGTTGCTTCCGATTCGATGGTTGCTTCCGATTCCGATTAGATTCGTTGCTTCCGATTCGATGGTTGCTTTGATGGTTTCGATTAGTTGCTTCCGATCCGGTCCTATGAAAATAAGAAGAAAACCGAAGGGAATAATCAGTAATGCCGGTGGAGTGGAAGACCAATATGCCGATGCCGATGCCGATGCCGATCTCTCTCATTCTTACCTTTGCTTGTTCCGACGTTCTGACAACCGTCCCGATGAAATTGTAGTTGCTGCCGTAGAATACTTCTTACTCCATGTCACGAAAAACAGTACCTTGTTCCTGTTGATATAATTGCAAGGGACAAAGCCAGTTCATTGATTTCAAGACGTATATGTAAGGCTGCAGTCCAAACAATATCTATCCAGCAAATCCCCTTCTCGTCAAATGCTAACTACTTCTTTTCCAGTACAAGGCTGTTATTTCGGACTAAAATATCTGAGAACGGATCGTTGTGCTCCGTGAAGAGGGTCGGATCCCACGTTCTCGGACGGAGTGTTGATTGCAAGAACCAACACTCTACTCAAATAAGTCGGATGTAAGAAGGCAGATTATGAAGTGATGAATTTTTTGTTGCGAGGTAGATTGTTTTTTTTTGTTGCGAGGTAGAAAAAGTGATTTTTTTTGTCGCGAGGTAGAAAAAGTGATCTTTTTTTGTCGTGGAGGTAGAAATAACAGTTACTGTAGTGTTTGTGCTGAGAGAGATTTTTTTTTGGTCGCGAGGTAGAAAAAAAGCATCGATCGATCGAAGTAGGTACTACATCCTGTACAATTCTACAGGATTTTGCAGTAGTGAAGATTTCTACACATTTTTAGTACTGAATAATTTTAAGTACTGAATCCACGTAGATTTCTACACAGGAAGATCTTTACACCTTACTAGAAAATTTTCGGTATTGAATTCGTGTACGTTTCTACACCAGTAGATGTCTATACCTTTTTAGTACTAGATAATTTTTCGGTAGTGAATCCGTGTAGGTTTCTACCCCTGTAGATTCGTACACGTTTTTTTGTACTAGATAATGTTCGGGATTGTCATGTGAAAAACTCATTTTTTGGTACATACTCTGGTCCTTACTTGGATGTAAATGCTGGTACATGGTACATGGGGGTAAAGAACTTACGAGAAGTCCACATATAAGAATAAATAATTACTTAATTTTCGAACAGGATGTAACCCTAACCATATTGGAAACAACTTTGCCACACAGAATGCCCAAAATGATGTGGTTTGACTCTCCAAATGGCCAACATGAGGGTATTTTTGGTGCAATTCCAGGGCACAAAATAACTTATTGGATAGTAATGACTCCAAAAGTATACGGTCCAAGCAATGAATACATTCATCATGACTCATTAAATGCATATTGGGAACAACTTTGTCACATAGAATGCCCAAAATCTTAAGGTTTGACTATACAAATGGCAAACATGGGGGTATTTTTTGTGCAATTCCAGGGCACAAAGTAACTTATTGGGTAAGGACTCCAAAAGTATCTGGTCCAAGCAATGAATACATTCATCATGACTCATCCAATGCATATTCGAAACAACTTTGTCACATAGAATGCCCAGAATGTTATGGTTTGACTCTACAAATGGCAAACATGGGGGTATTTTTGGTGCAATTCTAGGGCACAAACTGAGTTATTGGGTAATGACTACAACAATATCTGGTCCAAGCAATGAATACATTCATCATGACTCATCAAATGCAGATTGGAAACAACTTTGTCACATAGAATGCCCAAAATGTTGTGGTTTGACTCTACAAATGGCAATCATGGGGATATTTTTGGTGCAATTCCAGGGCACAAACTAAATTTATTGGGTAATGACTCAAAAAGTATCTGGTCCAAGACATGAATACATTCATCATGACTCATCAAATGCAGATTGGAAACAACTTTTTCACATACAATGCCCAAAATGTTGTGGTTGGACTCTACAAATGTAAAACATGGGGGTATTTTTGGTGCAATTCCAGGGCAGCACAAACTAACTTATTGGGTAATGAATCAAAAAGTATCTGGTCCCAGCCATGAATACATTCATCATGACTCATCAAATGCATATTGGGAACAACTTTGTCACATACAATGCCCTAAATCTTAAGGTTTGACTCTACAAATGGCAATCATGGGGGTATTTTTGGTGCAATTCCAGGGCACAAACTAACTTATTGGGTAAGGACTAAAAAAGTATCGGGTCCAAGCCATGAATACATTCCTCATGACTCATCAAATGCAGATTTGAAACAACTTTTTCACATACAGTGCCCAAAATGTTGTGGTTGGACTCTACAAATGGCAAAACATGGGGGTATTTTTGGTGCAATTCTAGGGCACAAACTAACTTATTGGGTAAGGACTCAAAAAGTATCGGGTCCAAGCCATGAATACATTCCTCATGACTCATCAAATGCAGATTGGAAACAACTTTTTCACATACAATGCCCAAAATGTTGTGGTTGGACTCTACAAATGTAAAACATGGGGGTATTTTTGGTGCAATTCCAGGGCAGCACAAACTAACTTATTGGGTTATGACTCAAAAAGTATCTGGTCCCAGCCATGAATACATTCATCATGACTCATCAAATGCATATTGGAAACAACTTTGTCACACAGAATGCCCAAAATGTTGTGGTTTGACTCTACAAATGGCAATCATGGGTGTATTTTTGGTGCAATTCCGGGGCACAAACTAACTTATTGGGTAATGACTAAAAAAATATCGGGTCCAAGCCATTAATACATTCATCATGACTCATCAAATGCATATTGGAAACAACTTTGTCACATATAATGCCCAAAATGTTGTGGTTTGACTCTACAAATGGCTAAACATGGGGGTTTTTTTTGGTGCAATTACAGGGCACAAACTAACTTATTGGGTAAGGACTCAAAAAGTATCTGGTCAAAGCCATGAATACATTCATCATGACTCATCAAATGCAGATTGGAAACAACTTTGTCACATACAATGCCCAAAATGTTGTGGTTTGACTCTACAAATGGCTAAACATGGGGGTATTTTTGGTGCAATTACACGGCACAAACTAACTTATTGGGTAAGGACTCAAAAAGTATATGGTCCAAGCCATGAATACATTCATCATGACTCATCAAATGCATATTGGGAACTACTTTGTCACATACAATGCCCTAAATGTTGTGGTTTGACTCTACAAATGGCAATCATGGGGGTATTTTTGGTGCAATTCCGGGGCACAAACTAACTTATTGGGTAATGACTAAAAAAATATCGGGTCCAAGCAATGAATACATTCCTCATGACTCATCAAATGCATATTGGAAACCACTTTGTTACATATAATGCCCAAAATGTTGTGGTTTGACTCTACAAATGGCAAACATGGGTGTATTTTTGGTGCAATTCCAGGGCACAAACTAACTTATTGGGTAAGGACTCAAAAAGTATCTGGTCCAAGCAATGAATACATTCATCATGACTCATCAAATGCATATTGAGAACTACTTTGTCACATACAATGCCCAAAATCTTAAGGTTTGACTCTCCAAATGGCAAAAATAAGGGTATTTTTGGTGCAATTACAGGACACAAACTAACTTATTGGGTAATGACTCAAAAACTATCTGGTCCAAGCAATGAATACATTCATCATGACTCATCAAATTCATAATGGGAACAACGTTGTCACACAGAATGCCCAAAATGTTGTGGTTTGACTCTCCAAATGGCAAAAATGAAGGTATTTTTGGTGCAATTCCAGGGCACAAACTAACTTATTGGGTAATGACTCCAAAAGTATCCGGTCAAAGCCATAAATACATTTATCAGGACTCATCAAATGCATATTGGGAACAACTTTGTCACTCAGAATGCCAGAAATGTTGTGGTTTGACTATCCATACTAGTATGGCAAACATGAGGGTATTTTTGGTGAAATTCCAGGGCACAAACAGTCTCATTTGGTAACAAGGACTACCATAGTTTTTGTACCAGGCAATGAATGCATAGCACATGACTTAAGAAATGCATGTTGGGAACAACTTTTAAATGCATATTGGGATCAACTTTGCCACACACAGTACAGACAATGTTGCTGGTTTGTAGATACAAATGGCACACAAGACAGGTACGGTATGTTAGGTGCAGTCTACGAGATTCTACGTGTGACTAGAGAATTGAAATACATAACCTTAGTGTTATCAAAAGTTTCCCTTCTGAAAAAATTATGGCGCGGGAGGGCTGGCTGGCACAGGTACGTGATCTACTTCTACAAATATAACAGCGCGCCCAAGCCAGGGCAAACAACATAGTACAGAACCCACGGAAAAACTCTACACACAAAACATCGTACACATACTACACGAAACACCGTACACAGACACACACACGACACACACAACACAAAACACCATACACAACCCGACAAAATTATTAGTACACACACAAAACCACACAAAAAGAAACACATGATTCTTGATCGACACCGTATTCAGAAAATAAAATAAAAAAATATGAATGCTCTCGGAAAGACACGACGCAGCAAAAAATCCGAGGGGAAGACCCTTCAAAATAACAAAACCATCCGGCCTGGTGATCATCAAAATACAGGGGACAACAACAGTAAGAAAAAGAGAGTGAAAACAAACACACCAATTACTAACAAAGTGTGTAACAGTAATACCAAAACTATGAACGCATCAAAGGGCAACAGTAAAAAAAATGGTACCGACAACACAATTTCTACTACTACAAACACGGAAGAACAAAACACCTTCAACCAGAGTAACGAACCAGCACTGAGCATTACCAACACAACCACCACTACAGTAATGAACCAACAGAAAGAAGGAACAAAAACAAATGTGGTAGAGAAAACATCTAACGGAGAATGCTATGATTTAGAGGATGTTGCGGAACGTATCATGAAAAAAATCCAATATGACAAATTGGCACAGGAACTGGCAAAACACTTACGGCAACAAAAGAGGGAACCACATATAGAGGTGGGAAAGGTAGTAATGGTACCTAAACAAACGGAGGCAACCATGCAGGGAGAGGGGACTGATAATGCCGGTGCAACACAAGAGAACGAGCAGTAAGTACAATTACAGACGAATATGGGCTTATAACAGACAACGATATGCTTAAGACTTTGAGTGATATGACTGAATCAGTGGACAAGCAGCTAAGGGATTACGTCAAAAAACATTGGTACCCAAACATGAAGTTCCCTATCAATGAAAAGGTAACGGCGCATGTAATACAAAGGGCTGTTGGAGCAAGTGCGGTTATGAAGCCACCAAATATTCCACTTGCGGCATTCTGTTCCTTTTACAGGAAACGAGTAGGGACAGTACTGACTGCATTGAGGCACAACTCACAAACATTAGCGAGAAAAAACTGGATAGGTAAATACAGGTGGGAGAATTGGTTGTTGAAATTAGGAATTTGAGAATCTATTTTTGGTCCGACAACACTAACATGCTGCCCGTTGCTACTGATGATACTTCCGTACAGACGATTACAGAAAAGGTCGAGTCCCTATCACATTCCCTGGTACTGTTGCAGTTATTGAAGACACAGAATATGAGGACACAGGTAGTATTTTAAACCCTCAATACAGAACATACAAAGACGCGGAAGATGAAGATTTTTATTATTTTGTTACAAGAATCATGTCGGCAATCAATCCAACAAATTCCAATTTCAAACAACGGAAGGAGAGGCACTTGCTGAGTGATATATTTACTATAGCAGATGAAGCATTTGCATTGGTACTGATCTACAATGAGCATCATGTATGGGTGAACCAGCAGCGGCGAAAGGCTGATGCCACAATTCCGCGACAAAAAAAATATTCTGCGATTCAGACAGTGGAAGCAGAAATGGATGGATGGAGGAAGAACGCAAGTTGTTCAGTGACTTGTGCGACAAAATTGGCGAGATGCGAAAACACCCAGAAACAGGAAGGAAATTGGAAGAAATGATGAGGGACAGATTTAGGAACGAAAGTTCAACAGATTACACCAAGAAAAATAAGCATGGCGATGCAAATATTACTAGTAGCAGCTCCACTAATTGTAGTGGACCAAAAAAGAAAAAGAAAAGGAAGTTCTATATTGATCCGGCAATAACAGCATCGATGAATGAAAGTTTATCTATGGGTGAACTAATGTAGAAAATAACAGTACATACATAATACAAAACTACTACTAATCTTGAACTTAATTTTGAGGATCTTAGAAATAATGGAGGATTCGTAATACGTTGCAATAGGAATAATTAAAGCATAATAGAATCTACATTTTAAAAAGGGAATATTGTAGTCGAGAAATATAATTCACAACTAGGGGAGCACTATCGAATTGTTATTGGGGAGATTAATATTTTAGAATTAATACTGAGTAAAGATTTCTTTTTTATTTGTGAATAGAATTAAGTGTTGTTCGTACGGAATAATAATTGGGTTCTGCTAGAGACTGAAATAAATTATTTTTATTCGAGAGTACGTCCGAAGAGTAATGTGCATCACGCGCACAGAAATAGTGCTCCGTTAATTTATAGCCCGCCACTTGCCCGCAAATTTCAGGGTGTCCAGAAATAGTGCCGTGTTAAAATCACGCACAAAATTTGTGCGCGAGAAGTAAATTCGAACCCCGCGAAACAGTTCTCGGACGTACATCATACCTGTAGTTGCTAATGGCTTCTTTGGAGGCCAGTTCGCTAGCTTCCTTGAACTCCATGTCGGTGGCTAAAGCATAGGCTGAAGATGTTGCACAATTGGCATATGGGGATGCAAAATCAATGTCTGGAATCAATACTGGGTGGGTGAAGCACTGCCCATCAATGATGCTTCCATGTAGGACAATGCTTTTGGCAGTGCTCTGCTTGTGATGACAAATAATCGTGAGGTTGCTATTTTGTTGAGCAGATGAGTCATGGTTGTCAGTGAAGACTTTGTGTATGGACTGTCCACCAAACTGGCGTCTCATTCGTGATGTCATTCCGCAGAGGTCATTCTCACTCAGTAGTGTTGTTGAAAGGGATGGAGAATAATAGAAGAAGACTTTGAGATACCCTATGTGATTGGGAGCTGGGATATGCAAGTAGCCAGATCCTTCAGGAATGCATGTGGCTGCCTTTCCTCCAATGGCTGCTGTGAGCCTGACCGGGCATTTTCTCAGCTTGGTGTAAGGTTTGTAACCATGCAGGATATGCTTTAGGTTTGTGCAGGAAACTTTGGCACCTGTATCAATTTGCGCTCTGACACCTTGTTGGAAATATGCTGCAGCTGCAATAGGATCTGGTGGGACAAGGTGTTGCACATTGTTGGTATCAGCCGAGATAAGATTGTCTCAATCAAAGTAGGGATCTCCATTGGTTTCCAGGTGTAATTCCAATATAGGGGCTGTAACCTCAAGTGATTCCATATCATAGTAGACATCAATGGGGATTGAAGGCTGGAGGTTATCCCTAGGGATGAGATTGACAGCACCAATCTTGACAGATTCATAGGAGCTGACACTGCTGTGTTCCAAGGAGGGACACAAGCTGTCCACTTGAGGGGCTGTGGCATTGTCAAATCCTTGAGGGTCATCTTGAGGTGATGTCATATGGCTGCAAGAAAGACTGTCTATTCTTGGCCTTTGCAAAAAACTTGGTCTTCTGGTTCATCATCTGGGGAGGTTTCATCCGGATCCTCATCTTCAATGTGGATTCGGGAGATGCGTTGAGTAGAATCTAAGAGCTGTTGGGTTTCTCTATTGGATTTGTTCAGAAAAACAGCCGCAGCAATCCTATGTTTCTTGAGGGACTCAACATCTTGCAATGCAGGACAATTATCAAAACTATGACCGGATGTGTGGCAAACAATGCATTTTCTCGATGTGTCAAAGAGACTAGGTTGCTTATTGAATGCAGTGATGGCATTGCAATATGCTTGATGGAGGAAGGGATCGTCAGATTCTTCATCCATCTCAGGGTACCCAAGTGATTCAATCAGGCTGATTGAGTGAGAAGTCAAAGTAGAAGGTGTTCTAACAGTATTGTTGCCAGCGCGCTTTTGAAACCTATCATTGCGACGAGGACCTGGTCTGGTGCCTGTGACGGGAAATTGCTTGGACAGACTTGGTTTGGAGGTTTTGTCCTTGTACTTCTTTTCAGCCTTGATCTCTTGCTCATTTGTTTGCAGGGTTTGTAGGAGCCTACCTGCTTTGTATTTGTCCCGTTTGAATTGGTCATCTGAGTTGCGTTCATCTTCTGTTTTCTCAAATAGTTCGTGACAGAGAGTGGTTCCTGCAATGACGAGGTTGCTGACTTCTTCTGTGGAACTTATGGTGCCAGGTTGATTCTGGAGGAAGACTCTAAGTCGCAAGTAATCCTTGTACCGGAAGTAGTATTCTTCAAGTGATTCGTTTGCATCTTGATTGGGAGGATTTCTGACCATTCTGCCTGCATTGAATGGTCTCTTTGAGTTGGGATGTGTCTGGGCAATGACTGTGTACAGAGCTTTGTAACCTTGTCCTCCTTCAAAGCTTTGAATTGTGGACTTCATTCTATCACATGAGTCAGGGATGATCTTATCAGTTCTGAGTGCGGTGTAGATGAGGTTACCCCATTCGTGAATTGCCAATTCATATCTTGCAGGTAGATCATGTGGAAGACTATCACCTAACGGAAATCCTCTCAGATGGTCAGCTTTGCGCCTGTAGAGGTAGTAGGGTGAATGTAGATGTGATGTTGCTGTGCATGAGCGGTGATTTCTCTGTACCATTTTCTAACTTGAGGGTGGGATGAATCCTTTAGTTGTGGAAATCCTGAGAGAAAGAGTTTGTCTCTAGCTGCTTCCTTCGACTTGTCAGAGGCTCTGGTTAGATCAAAGCAGTCACCACTTCTAGTGATCAGGCGCTGGTCATTTCTACCACTGCCTAGGTTGTGGAGATAGTAGTTTTGCCTGACAATTGTTTCATTTCCCGATGAGTCTGTGTAGGTGATTGGGAAGTCTTTCATATCATCTCTGGTGAGGAATTCATCTCGTCTATAGTATCTCTCCTTAACTGGTGGGGGTAAGGTGGCTGGATTCCATGGTAAGTCGAGCGTCGCTTGGTGGTTGGCACCAGCATTGTTGTTGTTGTTGTTGTTGTTGCCATTGTTGACCAATTGCTGGAGTAGGGTGGTCAATTGTTGCATGTCGGTGCCTGCTGCCGTGGGCGCTGGGATTGGAGCTGTGACATTTTCATCATTGCTGGCCTCATTTTCATCATCAACGTCGGGTTGGACTTCACCTGTGTGAATGCCATTGAAATAGTTGGCAGGGTTATTGGTCTTCCAGTTTCTTCTGAACTTCCATTGATTGATGTTGAAGATTACTGTGGCAAGTGGTTCTGGGTCATTGGTTGCTTCAGCACGTCTGACAGCTTCTCTTCCTGCGGAGTCAAATTCCTGTGGGGTTCTGATCCTTTGGTTTGATGATCCAGGTTTAACCAATCGTACGGGGCATGAATCAAGGAGCTGGGCTATGTGTCCCTTTTCCAGTTCGTCGATGTTGACCATTTCCAAGGTGATGCTGTTGCAGAAGGCTTCCCTGAGTGCTGTTACTGGGGCCGGACCAAGGGTTCTGGGGCCTTCGTCATTGGCATCCGATGTGAAGAGGGTTGATATTTCTGGTGCTGTAAGTGGGACAGTCTCTGCATAGGAGCCATTAAGAGAAAGGACTTCTTGGGGGTTGTTGTGACTTTGGAATTTGAATTCAATCCCGTAGACATTGGACCAATCGTATGCTTTGGGTGGAGGAACCATGGTGGATGGCGAATCGGTGTTTCGTCGAATCGGTTGTCGATGTAATTAATCGTCGTGGTGGTTGTTGTCGTCGTCGTCAATGTGTCAATCGTTCGATTGTTCTTTCTGTTCCAGCGTTCGGTCTTGGGATTGGATGGAATTAACCGGCGATGTGTATTACAGAAGGAGATGTAATTGTAGTCGGTCAAGCGATTGTCGTCCTTAGATGTATTCCGGCGTAGGAATAATAGGGATGATGATGTTGGTGTCGTCGAACGGTTAATCGTAATCGTAATCGTTCGATCGTGTTCTATGTGGTGTTTGATCGTTCTTGCGATAGGCCGTTCTAACGCTGGTGATGTGCAATGAATGTTCTGTAGATACACCCCTTGATGTAATCGTAATCGTTCTATCATCGTCCTTAGATGTGTATTACAGAAGGAGATTCTTGGTAGAAGGTTCTGTAGATACACCCCTTGATACGTGCGCTTGGTTGTGTCTTACAGAAGAAGATTCTTGGTAGAAGGATCTGTATACACCCCTTGATATGCGAGTAAGGAGGAGAAGAAAGAAAAGAAAGAGATGGGGGGAGGCCGAAGTGTAGCACACGGATGGGCGTCACTACAAATTTCCTCTGGATTTAACTGACAGTGGAGGTGCTGAACGGCCGGAGATAGATAGCTTAAGGTATACACGATCCTACGGATGGGCAGCAATCGTGTGAGTTATAAGGGCTCTATAACCTGTTGATACTCTAAAAATCGACCGGATAGGTATAGGATAATTGAAATTTAAAGAGAAGTAAGCTCAGAGAGACGCTCTTATTTTGTTACTGTATCGGGGCTCTCTGCTGTATTTTACATGGTAGAGATCTTCCCCGGTCTTTTACACTAGTATGGATTTCATCGTACCAATACTGCTGTTGCTGTATTAGGGTCGTGTTGGTCTTACTGTATCGGTCATTTGATGGTATCGGTCACTTTCGGGGTTAAGTAATCTGTTCGATGGGGCGTATGCTTGTTCGTGGTATATATGCTAGATCTGAGGCCCATCTGGAATCGGTACTGATTTTCTTGATTGCAATAAGTAATTTCCTCACGGGATATCAAGTATATTCTTTTGAATGTACTTATGGATTCCAAGTGTTTACTTACTGTTCAGGTCTTTGGATATTTCTTGTTTCTAACCGATTATCCTTTTTTGTTTGTAGCCTTAGGTGATATTATTTTACCACTTAAGGATTTCCAAGTAGTGGAGGTACGATCAATTCTGAAGCTTGATCATCGGAGTATTCATATCTCTGTGTTAAGCTTACGTACCTCGGTCGTCGTTTCGTTTGTTGGCTTTTCCAATAGAATTTGATGCCGACAAAGTCCGTATTTTTCGCCGACAACAGTAAAAATACAGCAGAGAGCCCTGATACAGTGCAAAACACACGTATTAGGTAGAAAAATAAGAGCATCTCTCTGAGCTAACTTCTCTTTAAATTTAAACTTTTCGTTATACCTATCCGGTCAATTTTTAGAGTAACAACAGGTTATAGAGCCCTTATAACTCACAAGATTGCTGCCCTTCTTCCGTAGGATCTTGTCTACCTTAAGCTATCTATCTCCGGCCGTTCAGCACCTCCACTGTCAGTTAACTCCAGAGGAAACTTGTAGTGACGCCCTTCCGTGTGCTACTCCTAGGCCTCCCCCCATCTCATTCCTTTCTCTTTCTCCCTGCTCGCAAATCAGGGGGTGTATACAGATCCTTCTACCAGATCTTCTTTTTCTGATCCACGACCAAGCTCAAACAAACGCCTTAGCTTAATCGGCTTCTGCAACAACGACGACGATCGGCTTCTGCGGCAACAACGAGGACCATTGGCATCTGTGACAACGACGACGACACAATTCGGAATCTCCTTCATCAATCGAGATCAACGACGATTATGTTGTCGGCAAAAAATACGGACTTTGTCGGCATCAAATTTGATTGAAAAAAGCGGACAAACGAAACAAATCTATGCGCAAGATTAACACAGAGAGATGAATATTCCGATGATTGAGTCTTAGAATCAAACGCACCTCCGGAAAAGCCGATAACAAACGAAACAACGACCAAGGTGCGGAATACGAGATACGAATATTCCGCCGATCAAGGCTTAGAATCAAACGCACCTCCACTACTTGAAAATCCCTAAGTGGTAAAAACGATATCACCAAACAAAAGGGGTTAATCGGTTAGAAACAAGAAACATCCAAAGACCTGACCGATAAGTAAACACTTGGAACGCTTAAGTAAATTCAGAAGAATATACTTGATATCCCGTGGGGAAATTACTCATTGCAATCAAGTAAATCAATACCGATTCCGAATGGGCCTCATCTACCTCAAATACCACGAACAAGCATATGCCCTATCGAATAAATCACTTAACCCCGTAAATGACCAATACCATCAAATTACCGACACAGTAAGACTGACACGACGCTAATACAGCAACAGCAACAACGGTATTGGTACGATGAAGACCAAATAACCGGGGAAGATCTCAACCATGTAAAATACAGAGAGCCCCGAAACAGTGAAATACACAGTAAAATAAGAGCCTCTCTCTGAGCTCACATCTCTTTAAATTTCAATTATCCTATACCTTTCGGTCGATTTTTAGAGTTACAACAGATTAATACCCGCCGGATTAATTCGATAATCGACGGCGCCACCGCCAGTTAATTACATTACATCGAACGGACGACGCCACCGCCGCCACATTGAACGATTAATAACAACATCATCCATCATGGTTCCTCCACCAGACGCATACGATTGGTCCAACATCTATGGGGTTGTACTCCGCTTCCACAACGACTCCAACCCCCAAGCAGCAATCTCCCTCAACAACACCTATGCAGAGACCGTAAGGACCTCAGCCCCCAAAATGTCCACCCTCTTCACATCCGATGCAGATGCAGATGGCCCCAGACTCCTTGGTCCAGATCCAGTCACGGCCCTCAGAGAAACCATGTGCAACATCATCAAACTTCACATAGAAAACCTAGATGGGATTGCGAAAGGCCACATCGCCCAGCTCATCAACATATGTCCAGTAAAATTTGTCAAGCCTGGCTTCTCCAACCAGAGAATCCGTACTCCAAACAACTTTGATTCTGCAGGAAGGGACGCTGTCGAACAAGCAGAAGCAGCCAACAGACGCAAACCAATAGCCATAGTTGAATTCACTATCAATCAATGGAGATTCAAGAAGAACTGGAAAACTGATGACCCTGCCAACTATTTCAACGGCATCTACACAGGAGACATCCAACCCAGCAATGAAGATGACAATGACGATGAAGATGAAGATACCCCTCCTGTGGAAGGCACCACAGAAATGAGACAACTGACGACCCTACTACAGCAATTGGTGAACAATGCAAATACCAACCACAGCACTAGCACCGGCGCCAACAACCAAGCTACACTTGCCCTTCCATAGAACCCAGGAACCCTGCCTACTACAGTCCAGGAAAGATACAACCGTAGAGACGAATTCCTAACCAGTGACAAATTAACATACTTTGACATCACATCCACTGATGCAACAGGAAATGAAGTCACTGTCAGACAGAACTACTACCTACACAATCTTGGCAGTGGTAGAAATGACCAACGCTTAATCACAAGAAGCAGTGACTGCTGGTATGGAGGTGCAATCAACTGGAGGTGCGAGGAGGTGCGGATCTGTGGAGACCAAATCGAGTCGGCTGGACGCTTGGAGGTGCGGACTGTCGGAGAAGTTGGTATCTTAGGAATCTGCTAATCGATCGGAATCAACTGGAGGTGCAACCTAGGAAGGGTGCGCGGCCAAATCGATTGACTGGAGGTGCAGCCGGTGACCAAATCGCCACTTGAAGGTGTGGATTGTCGGATAGCTCGTATCTTGGTGAATCGATTGGAATCAACTGGAGGTGCAACCTAGGAAGGGCGCTTGGCCAAAATCGATTGACTGGAGGTGCAGCCGGTGAACAAAATCGATTGGCAGACGCTATCGAACTAGTCGGTGCCTTGGAGGAATCGACTGGAGGTGCAGGCCGGTTCAATCGATTTTGGACGCTTGGAGGCTTGGGTAGTCAAGGCCGGGCCTGCTGTAAGTAAGGAGCCGAGGATGTGTGAGTAGTTAAGAGACTGGCTGCTGTATGGGTACATTAGGCCAGGCTAGGGGACCAGGACAGGTGGACCAGGACAGATAGTAGGCTTGTCGTACAGGGACAATAGGATAACTATTGGACCAGGACGCGCTACCTATTCATTTATTCTACTACTAATCATTTAGGAGCAAAAGAGTGAGCTGTGGGCTTGTATTCTGCTGGGGGGATCCTCTACAGGCTTGTTAGCGCTTAGCCTGTAATTTGCAGAGATTTTTGATGCTTGCAAGATTTGCTTGCAGAATTTGCTTGCAGAATTCGATGGTTGCAGAATTCAATGCTTGTTATCGTGAGCCCGTATGATTCTTACTGTACCTATGGGGAACGATCCGTACCGATGTCGCTGATTGCTAATACAGTGAGATCTTTCTCGAAGTACGTGCGCTGTATACTCAAGGTTGTTCCCCTGGTCTGTACTTCACTACCATTCCCCTCATCCGGTTTGCTACATCAATTGTGGTTTGTCTCTCCAAATGGCAAACATGGGGGTATTTTTGGTGCAATTCCAGGGCACAAACTAACTTATTGGGTAATGACTCCAAAAGTATCTGGTCCAAGCCATGAATACATTCATCATGACTCATCAAATGCATATTGGGAATTGATGTAGCAAACCGGATGAGGGGAATGGTAGTGAAGTACAGACCGGGGAACAACCTTGAGTATACAGCGCACGTACTTCGAGAAAGATCTCACTGTATCAGCAATCAGCAACATCGGTGCGACAGAACGTTCCCCATAGGTACAGTACATTGTACTGGGAATTCTGTAAGCATCAAATTCTGCAAGCGAATCTGCAAGCATCGAATTCTGCAAGCGAAATCTCTGCAAATACAGGCTAAGCGCTAACAAGCCTGTAGAGGATTCCCCCAGCAGAATACAAGCCCACAGCTCACTCTTTTGCTCCTAAACCGATTAGTAGTAGAATAAGTAAATAAATAGGTAACCCGTCCTGGTCCAATAGTTCTCCTATTGTACCCGTACGACAAGCCTATCTGTTGGTCTCCTAGCCGGCCTAGTGTACCATACAGCAGGCTACCTGTCCTGGTCCCCTAGTATTGCCTAGTGTACCCGTACAGCAGTCACCCTAACCATACTACTCACCCATCACCGGCTCCCTATTGTTTACAGCAGGCCCGGCCCCCAACAGCACCCGATTGTTTACAATAGACCCGGCCTTGATACCGGCGGCTCCGACGTAACCCGGCACCAATCGATTGGCTACTAAGTTTGCACCTCCAAGCGGATTCCCTCCTACTAGCTGCAGATACGGACGACTTCAACTCCAGTTGATTTTCACTCCGCGAGTCCAGTTGAATCGAATTTGGTCTACAGATCCGCACCTCCTCCTCGCACCGACGTATCCGTACGGACTACTCCTCCAAGCGTCTACTCCTCCAAGCGTCCAGTCGAATCGATTCTGGTCTACAGATCCGCACCTCCTTACACCTCCAGTCCTCCAATCAACTCGCAGATTCTCCCTAAGATACCGGCTTCTCTGCGAGCCCGCTCCTCCAAGCGTCCAGTCGACTTCTTCGATAGTCCGCACCTCCAAGCGTCCGCGAATCAAATTGGTCACGTCCAGTCGACTGATCTTGGTCACAGATCCGCACCTCCTTGCCCAGTCCTCCAACCAACTTGCAGATTCTCCCTAAGATACCGGCTTCTCCGAGAGTCCGCACCTCCAAGCGTCCAGTCGACTTCTCCAAGCGTCGGCACCTCCAAGCGTCCGCGAATCAAATTGGTCACCGGTCTGCACCTCCAATAAATTAACCCGGCCCACGCGCTCCCGTATCCGCACTATCGGCACCTCCAAGCATAGACTTAGTAGAATCAGCCGCACCATGCTGACCTACACGGAGTACTACCAGAGCACCCCCAGTCCCCTTGGAGTGGGACCTGCCCGGGACCTGGCCTACCAAACCATCTATGACTACTTCGCTGAGGAAACAGCCACCCCCATTCTCCTGGGCCGGCTCTTGGACCTCTTCGAACCAGAACCTGTGGGGGCCCTAGGAATATTCCTGACCGACACCTTTGGAAAGGCGCGCCTCCGATTGGTGCATGGCCTTCGGAAGTACCCGGGGCCCTTAACCGCGCCAAGTACCAACAAGGGCAAGGCCTTTGGTTACCTGGACGACATCGAAGGCGATGCAGGAGAGCTAGTGCTAGTGGATGCTGCCCTCCTCGAGCAGGCGCCCGAGACCTTGGTGCTGTCCCTCGATCGCCACCTTGACGTCATCAAGCATGCTCACCATTCCCACATGATCCCCATGGTGCTAGGCGATGATCCTCACATGGAAGTCATCACCCCCTTCAAGGCCTGCTTCATCCCCTTCCAATTGGTGCCCTTACTCCTAGGCAAGGGCCTGAGTCCAATCCACGCCTTGAACATCATCTACCCCTACCTTGACACACTCAACCTGGCACTCACTTGCGCCCCCCTACTGAATACCCTCCGAGCTGCTGGTACCGACCCCACCATTGTAGAGGGCGGTGTCCACTTTGCCACACCCGGCACCCCCTTTCGAGGGGAGCCCGGCCTGACCTTGTACATGCGCAATCAGGTACTATACCGGGACCTCCCGGGCTTGAAGAAACCCTCCCATCCAGGGCAGCCGCCGGCACCCGGCCAACCCGCCGGAGTAGATCCCACGCTAGCAGCTACCCTCACCGCCCTCGCCAACCAACAGCTCAAGCTCAGTGAGGGCCTAGACCAACGTCGCCCCCCTGTCACAGTCAAGAACACCTGGGGCCCCTTGTACACCCAGCGCTTGCTGCTGCTGTGTGGCAAGCTTGAGGAAGCCGACCTACCCCCCATATACCAAGCCTGGGCACAGAAAGGCAAACACGAGAAGACCCATATGATCTTCCAGAGCCAGGTAGCCACATGCGCCGCCGAGCTCCTCATCCAGGCACCCTTGGTCACCACGGCGGCACTCAAGAAGTTCCAAGATGGCAACTTTCATGGGACTGACCCCTTTGACGTGGCGGACGGCATACTCCCTTTAGCTTTCACTCCCCCCGGTGGATCTGCCGCCTCCTTGAAGCGGGAACAGGAAGCTGCAGCCACTGTGGCGGCCTACGACACCATGATCTCCACCGAAGGCAACTCCCTCACCTTGAAGGACTCCCTCGAACTCCAGAAGACCAAGGCCTACCTACCCATCGACTGGACTGAAGCTACCACCCAACTGGAAAGCTATCTCGCCGTCCTGGCCACCATTCTAGGCATGCATCACCCTGTCGTGCAGGGCTACCAGAATGGACTCGCCAAGCTCAAGCTCCAGCAAATGCCCCTCCGCCGAGCAATTGCCGATGAACTAGGGGAGCTCATCACTCCCTCCATTGTGGTATACTACTTCCAAATCCGGGTGCGGGGTTGGCTTGAGGAACAATGGGGATCAACATTCACTGTCCCCTCCCCCGACTTTGGGAAGGACTTCCAAGCCTTCCGTATCACCCAGAACCTCTACTGGCTCCCCAATGTCACCAATGTGCCGGCTCTGAGGCACCTACGTCGCGTAGCCGCCGTGGCTGCCCCTGCTGCAACCCCAGGCACCCCCACGCCCGGCAAGACTACCCCCAGCCCCAACCAAGGCTCCGCCGGAGGTGCCCGCGTCTCCAACCCCAACCTGGATCCCCGGCTACAAACGGCGGGGGTAGCCAACAAAGTCCTACGCGCCCGACTGAGGGAAGTCATGGCTACCATGAAAGAAAAAGGTACCATTCCCTTGTCTCGTCCGGATGGCAACGAGCGCTGCCATTCCTATCACCTTCGAGGAACCTGCTTCACCAACTGCAGGAACATCCAGGACCATGGCGCCATCACTAGCAGTGAACAGGACCAAGTCTGGGCTTGGTGCCAAGCCGCTTTTAATGTCTGACCGAATGGCAAGCGCCCCTTTGGCGCGTTGACCCTGCCCTCTAACTCACCAAGGGGGGCTCTGCCTTCCTCCCGACGACTCCCTATGCCTCCCTCTCCACCCTTACGAATCACACCGGAATTAGGTAAGCACAACCCGCCTGCGCGCGCATGTACCCCTCTCGCCGTGTATGTGCCTCCCAAACGTTCTACAGGTTCAACGACCTCCCCCCCACCTACTCCCGCATCCCCAGTCCCTCCTCCGGCTGCGGCATCCCCTCTCCCTTCCTCCCCGCCCACCTTGTCCTTGCCTAGGCCCGAGCTCCTCGTCACTGCCAAGTTGCCTAGGCCCAAGCGCCTAGTCCTCCCCACCCACCCATTGCCTAGGACAGAGCTCCTCGTCACTGCCCCCCCGTTGCCTAGGCCCGAGCTCCTCGTCAACCCCACCAACCCATTGCTTAGGCCCACCCCCCCGCCGACGCCGACGCCTACGCCAGAGACCCTCCATCCGGCACTCTCCGTTCCCCTCATCACTACCTCCCTCTACCCCGTCGTCCGCCTCGACGTGCACATCAACCGGGCTGTCACTGTCTACAACGACAGCACCAGCTGGGGGGACTTCATTCGGACCATCCGAGGACGGGGTGACATCCATCCTGACGTCGCCTCCATCCCCCACCCCGCGGGGAGCCTCCTTGCCCGCTATGGCAAGGAGGGCACCCCCGCCCAAATGTCTGGACCCTCTTGGGATCCACCTCGCATTGCCGCTGCCCTCCACCGGGGTCCGCACCAATCCTCCCACCAGGGCATTGACTTCCTTCGAGAGGAGTATGCCGACATGATGGACAAGCAACAATGGACTGTTCTCCCCGCCAGCCTCATCCAGGACCTACCCGGACTCCGCCTGAGCCCCCTTGGCTTGGTCCCCCAACGAGGCCGACGCCCACGCATGATATCCGATTACACCTACTCGGACATCAACCAAGACACCGTCCCTCTTGCCCCTGCGGACGCCATGCAGTTTGGCCGGACACTCCCGCGCCTCCTCACCAAACTGCACCGCGCCAACCACCGATTTGGTCCAGTCTATATGTCAAAGATTGACCTTGCCGATGGCTTCTACCGCATCCGATTGCACCCAGACGACACCATGAAGCTCGGCGTCCTGTTCCCCTCTCGCCCTGGGGAAGCTCCACTCATTGGCATCCCACTCACCAATCCTATGGGGTGGAAGTCCAGTCCTCCCAACTTCTGTGCCTTCACTGAAACCGTTGCGGACTTGGCCAATGCCACTCTTGCCACCGGGCTTGCCGAGGCCCGGCTCACCCCCCATCGGTTGGATCTCCCCTCTGAAACCACCCCCAGCGCGCCTCCCATTGAGCCACCCGCTCCACCCCCCCAGGCGCCACCTCCTCCTCCCCCTACGGCCTCCACGCCGCCCCTCATCCCCCCTAGTAGCACCACTCCCGGCAAGTCGCCGGTTCGCTACTGGGATGTCTATGTGGATGACTTCTGTGGCCTTGCCCAGGGCAACCAGTGGACACGCCGCGCCATCAAGCGCGTTCTCTTCCAATCCCTTGACACAGTCTTCCGGCCCCTTGATGCCACTGACACTCCCTTCCGGCAGGAACCGGCTTCCCTCAAGAAAATGCTCCAAGGGGACGCCACTTGGACCACCAAGAAAGTCATCCTCGGCTGGCTCATCGATTCCGTCAACAAAACCATCAGCCTTCCTCCCCATCGGGTGGCCCGCCTACACGATATTCTCCACTCCATCTCACCCACCCAGCGCCATGTCCCCCTCAAGCAATGGCACCAAGTCCTTGGGGAGCTCCGGTCAATGGCGCTGGCCATTCCGGGCTCCATTGGCCTCTTCTCCATTCTACAAGAAGCCTTCCGCCACCAGGAACCGGGCAGGCAGCGCCTCCGGCTCACCAAGCGCGTCCACAGCTTCCTTCGCGACTTCCAATGGCTTGCCAATGATCTCTCCAACCGGCCTACCTCCATTGCCGAACTCGTGCCGGATCCCTTCCCTGCCACCTTGGGCGCCTGCGATGCTTCGGGTTTGGGCATGGGGGGCGTCCATTTTGTCCCCCTTCCCACGGGCGCCGTGCAGCCCGTCATGTGGCGGCATGCGTTCCCCACGTGGGTCTCAGCCCAGCTCGTCTCCTTCGACAATCCTGAGGGCTCCATCACCAACAGTGACCTCGAGCTCGCCGGTTCCATTGCCCACAATGATATTCTGGCTCAGGCTGCTTGGGTCAACGCCCGCACGACCCACAACTGCTATGACAACACAGCAGCTGTCTATTGGCAACGCAAAGGCGCCACTACCACCACGGGCCCTGCAGCCTACCTCCTCCGGCTCCAGTCTCTGCACCAGCGCCTCTTTCAATATGTCCCCCTTAGGGATTACATCCTGGGCCCCGCTAACCACCTGGCGGACCTCCTCTCTCGATCTGAACTCTCTGACACTGCCTTGCTCCATCACTTTAACACGACCTACCCACAGGACTTGCCCTGGACCTTATGCCACCTTCGGCCGCCCATGCATTCCGCGCTGACCTTAGCGCTGTCCAGAAGACCATGCGCGCCTCAGTCACTGAGCTCTATGCCAAGCGCAAGGATGCCCATTGGAACCAATGGGTTCAATTCTGTTTGTCTCAAGGCTTTGACCCGCGCCTCCAGTCCATTCAGGATCCCATCCCCATCCTCCAAGTCTTTGCCAAACGCCTCCATGATGGCAACCTCTCACGTAGCCACAAGCCCATCCGATCTCGCACAGTATCGGACACCATCCGGTCAGTGGGCCAGACGCTCGCCCGCCTGGGGTCCAAAGACCCTCGAACCGACTCCACCGGCAGTCTTGACTTCCGGCTAACTGCCCAGTTCAAGGCATATGCCAAGCTGGACCCGGCCCCCTCGCGGGTCAAACCGGTCCCCATCACCCTCGTGATGCATGCCCTCCACTTTGCATACCACGAGTCCCCTTCCCCCACCCGACAAGCCATTGCAAACATGATCTGCATCGCCTTCTTTTTCTGTCTCCGCCCTGGTGAGTACACTGGTACTACCACGGATGACCAAGCCTTCCACCTACAAGACGTCTCCTTCTACCTTGACTCCCGCATCGTCCACCACGATGGCCCTGCGCATGAGCTCAAAGCTGCTACCTCTGTCACCCTCACCTTCACCACCCAGAAGAATGGCGACAAAGGGGAAGTAGTGGCGCATGCCAGGAGTGGTGACTCACTTTGCTGCCCCGTTGCCGCCTGTGCGCGCCAAGTCCTTCACCTCCGACGCTGTTGCTCTTCCAGCACTCCCTTCGGTCCCTCCCTCACGCTTGCCAGTTACTTCAACAATGGGGTCCTCACCCTTGTTCGCGCCGCAACTGTCACTTCCTCCCTGCGAGTCTATGCCCAGACCCTCTACCCTACCACTGGCATTGCCCCTGCAGCCATCTCGGCTCGCTCCCTTCGCGCGGGTGGAGCAATGGCCCTGCTCCAGGGCAAATGCGACTCTAATGTCATCAAGCTCCTTGCCAGATGGCACAGTGACTGCATGATGCGCTACTTACATCAGCAATCCCTCCCCATCTTCAAGAATCTTGCCTCTGTTATGTTCAACAATGGAACATACTCCTTCCTGCCCGAGGAATGGGTTCCGGCTGCGGACCCCACTCCTGCTGGCAGCTCTCTTTGAGGCACCCTGGCGCCTCTTCCCTCCCTCACTCTGCTCCAAGCTCACGCGCTCGCTCACGCTCTCCACGACGTTCCCACCCGGTGCCTTATGGCCCAATGGCAGAAAAGGCTTAACAGCCAGAGGCTTAAACGCCCAAGCTGTTAAGCCCGACTGTACGCCAGTGTGTGTGGGCAAAGCAAACTAAGGGACCGGCCTCTGGGCAAACCAGAGTTCCGAATCCCCCTCTAGCCCTGCTTAACCCACCAACACACCAATGAACTACAAGCATGTCACATCCATTACTACAAGTAGGTTAGCTACTGAAGCTATCACAAACGTAGCGCGTGATAGTTGATGTAGCAAACCGGATGAGGGGAATGGTAGTGAAGTACAGACCGGGGAACAACCTTGAGTATACAGCGCACGTACTTCGAGAAAGATCTCACTGTATCAGCAATCAGCAACATCGGTGCGACAGAACGTTCCCCGTAGGTACAGTACATTGTACTGGGAATTCTGTAAGCATCAAATTCTGCAAGCGAATCTGCAAGCATCGAATTCTGCAAGCGAAATCTCTGCAAATACAGGCTAAGCGCTAACAAGCCTGTAGAGGATTCCCCCAGCAGAATACAAGCCCACAGCTCACTCTTTTGCTCCTAAACCGATTAGTAGTAGAATAAGTAAATAAATAGCCCGCCACGCCCGCCCGCAGAAAAGGCTTAACAGCCAGAGGCTTAAACGCCCAAGCTGTTAAGCCCGACTGTACGCCAGTGTGTGTGGGCAAAGCAAACTAAGGGACCGGCCTCTGGGCAAACCAGAGTTCCGAATCCCCCTCTAGCCCTGCTTAACCCACCAACACACCAATGAACTACAAGCATGTCACATCCATTACTACAAGTAGGTTAGCTACTGAAGCTATCACAAACGTAGCGCGTGATAGCAACTTTGTCACACAGAATGACCATAATGTTGTGGTTTGACTCTCCAAATGGCAAACATGAGGGTATTTTGGGTGCAACAATTCCAGGGAACAAACTAACTTATTGGGTCATGACTCCAAAAGTATCCGGTCCAAGATATGAATACATTTATCATGACTCATCAAATGCATATTGGGAACAACTTTGCCCCACAGAATGACCATAATGTTGTGGTTTGACTCTACAAATGGCAAACATGAGGGTATCTTGGGTGCAACAATTCCAGGGCACAAACTAACTTATTGGGTAATGACTCCAAAAGTATCCGGTCCAAGATATGAATACATTTATCATGACTCATCAAATGCATATTGGGAACAACTTTGCCCCACAGAATGCCAAAAATGTTGTGGTTTGTCTATCCAAATGGCAAACATGAGGGTATTTTGGGTGCAACAATTCCAGGGCACAAACCAACTTATTGGGTCATGACTCCCAAAGTATACGGTCCAAGACATGAATACATTTATCATGACTCATCAAATGCATATTGGGAACAACTTTGTCACACAGAATGACCAAAATGTTGTGGTTTGACTCTACAAATGGCAAACATGAGGGTATTTTGGGTGCAATTCCTGGGCACAAACTGAATTTTTGGGTAATGACTCCCAAAGTATACAGTCCAAGCCATGAATACATTTATCATGAATCATCAAATACATATTGGGAACAACTTTGTCACACAGAATGCCCAAAATGTTGTGGTTTGACTCTCCAAATGGCAAACATGAGGGTGTTTTTGGTGCAAATACAGGGCACAAACAGTCTCATTTGGTAATGACTACCAAAGTTTTTGTACCAGGCCATGAATGCATATCACATGACTCATCAAATGCATGTTTGGAACAACTTTTAAATGAATATTGGGAACAACTTTGCCACACACAGTACAGACAATGTTGTGGTTTGTAGATACAAATGGCACACAAGACAGTACGGTATGGTAGGTGCAGTCTACGAGATTCTACATGTGACTAGAGGACTGAAATACATAACCTTAGTGTTATCAAAAGTTTCCCTTTTGAAAAAATTATGGCGCAGGAGGGATGGCTTGCACAGGTATATGTTCTACTTCTACAAATATATAAGGGCGCGCCTAAGCCAGACAACACAGAGAAGAAGTTAGGGCAAACATCATAGTACAGAACCCACGGAAAAACTCTACACACAAAACATCGTACACATACTACATGAAACACCGTACACACACACACACACACACACACACACAAAACACAAAACACAAAACACAAAACACCGTACACACACACACACACACACACACACACACAAATTTAAAAACTGTAAACACAGGAAACACTGTACACGCACAAGAAAGAACCTGAACAAATTATTAGTACACAGACAAAACCACACAAAAAGAAACACATGATTCTTGATCGACACCGTATTCAGAAAATAAAATAAAAAAATATGAATGCTATCAGAAAGACACGACGAAGCAAAAAATCTGAGGGGAAGACCCTTCAAAACAACAAAACCATCCGGCCCGGTGATCATCAAAATACAGGGGACAACAACGGTAAGAAAAAAAGAGTGAAAACAAACACGGCAATTACTAACAAAGTGTGTAACAGTAATATCACAACTATGAACGCAACAAAGGGCAACAGTAAAAAAATGGTACCGACAACACAATTTCTACTACTACAAACATGGAAGAACAAAACACCATCAACCAGAGTAACAAAGCAGCACTGAGCATTACCAACACAACCACCACTACAGTAATGAACCAACAGAAAGAAGGAACAAAAACCAATGTGGTAGAGAAAACATCCAACGGAGAATGCTACAATTTAGAGGATGTTGCGGAACGTGTCATGAAAAAAATCCAATATAACATATTGGCACAGGAAGTGGCAAAACACTTACGGCAACAAGAGAGGGAACCACATATAGGGGTGGGAAAGGTAGTAATGGTACATAAACAAACGGAGGCAACCATACAGGGAGAGGGGACTTACAATGCCGGCAACACAAGAGAACGAGCAGTAAGTACAATTACAGACGAATATGGGCTTATAACAGACAACGATATGCTTAAGACTTTGAGTGATGTGACTGAAACACTGGACAAGCAGCTAAGAGATTACATCAAAAAACATTGGTACCATAACATGAAGTTCCCTATGGGTGATGACGTAACGGCGCATGTAATACAAAAGGATGTAATACAAAAGGCTGTTAAATCAAATGCGGTTATGGTGCCACCAAATATTCCACTGGCGTCATTCTCTTTCTTTTATAGGAAACGAGTAGGGACAGTACTGACTGCATTGAGGCACAACTCACAAACATTAGCAAGAAAAAACTGGATAGGTAAATACAGGTTGGGGAATTGGTTGTTGAAGGTAGGAATTTTGGAATCTATTTTTGGTCCGACAACACTAACATGCTGCCCGTTGATACTGATGACACTTCCGTACAGACGATTACAGAAAAGGTCGAGTCCCTATCACCTTCCCTGGTACTGTTGCAGTTATTTAAGACACAGAATATGAGAACACAGGTACTTTAAACCCTCAATACAGAAAATACAATGACGCGGAAAATGAAGGTTTTTATTATTTTGTTACAAGAATAATGTCGGCAATCAATCCAACAAAATCCAATTTCAAACAACGGAAGGAGAGGCACTTGCTGAGTGATATATTTACTATAGCGGATGAAGCATTTGCATTGATACTGATCTACAATGAGCATCATGTATGGGTGAACCAGCAGCAACGAAAGAGTGATGCTACAATTCCGCGACCAAAAAAAATTCTGCGATTCAGACAGTGGAAGCAGAAATGGATGGATGGAGGAAGAACGCAAGTTGTTCAGTGACTTGTGCGACAAAATTGGCGAGATGCGAAAACACCCAGAAACAGGAAGGAAATTGGAAGAAATGATGAGGGACAGATTTAGGAACGAAAGTTCAACAGATTACACCAACAATAAGCATGGCGATGCAAATATTACTAGTAGCAGCTCCACTAATTGTAGTGGACCAAAAAAGAAAAAGAAAAGGAAGTTCTATATTGATCCGGCAATAACAGCATCGATGAATGAAAGTTTATCTATTGGTGAACAAATGTAGAAAATAACAGTACATACATAATACAAAACTACTACTAATCTTGAACTTAATATTGAGAATATTAGAAACAATGGAGGATTCGTAATACGTTGCAATAGGAATAAATAAAGCATAATAGAATCTACATTTTAAAAAGGGAATATTGTAGTCGAGAAATATAATTCACAATTAGGAGAGCAGAATTCTAGAAATCACGCGGTTAAGGACATACAGACAGACTAAACCAGTTACTCGTGGTAGTCGCCAAAGCAAATAACTGTTTATACGATTCATCTCAACGCATATACGACCTGTAAAGAGAGACCGACAGAGGTGCAGTACGATCCGGATATAACTTAATCCTAATGCTCACAATTTCAGAATCTAATCAATATTACTGCAATCTTCCTACTGTAATCCAACAACACGGAATAGGAATCAAAGTTTATCAGACCCAATGATTCTAACCAAAAAGAGTGTTTAGTCAACAATCGGCTACCGTTCAAATAAGTGACGAGCGTTCCAGCGGTCCACACGGCAATAGATGAAGCGGGACCGATTACCGACTGATCACCGGTTAATCAAAGATTCCCCTGAAGGCTATGTCCATGTTTGAGCACTTAGATGGGTAATGGCACTAGTGCAGCCGGGCTTGAGCTAGTATCTCTCGCTTCTCTCAAACGACATAATGGCCTAGGGGAACAAGCAAACGCCATCGATACAATGTATTGAATTCGGGGCCAGAACAGCCGCAGTCTTTACATTCAAACGTAAACGTGTTCCAATTCAAGCATGGAAGAGGCCCACATGGCGCCTCAAACGACACGATAAGGACTGGTAATACACCCAGGTGTACGTAGAAACGGCATCAAGCCGACGGCCCCAACAACAACACCAACAACTAGAAGCATACAGCCTCACGGTTAGTAGTAGGTGTGAATACAGTTAGGAGGGATCGAGTACTCCATACGAGTAAAATAAGATTCTACCACAAGGTGGGACAGCGTACAGACGTGTGCACTAAGCTGTTCTTAGCCTCTACACGGAGAGGACAGTTGAATTATTCTAGAATAATTTCAACTCCCGCCGAATAGGGGGATCCGTTGGACTTGTAACCGTAAAATAACGGGAAAACAAATCAACGGTCCCAATCCCTGTGAAAATAATTCAACGGCCCCAGAATCCCACGGGAACATGCAGCGGGCCGGATCCAACGGCCAATATATTCCCGCACGAGTAAACTCAACGGCCATGATTCGAAACCGGAACCCGAACAGTTTGCTTAAGTAAGGGGCAACGGGGTGATTTTCTTTCGGAATAGAAACGTTTGCAAATTCCACAAGGAGAAATATCCACTACTAGCGATATCGCGAGGGAGGTGATTGCGTGTGAAATACAGAATTCCCTCAGAAAATCATTCATATATCACTTACAGATCAAGTAAACAGCTATTCCGGACCAAATACCAACCATGGTGAGAGGAAGAACAGCCCGACAGAACCAACGCAATGACAATGTGGCCGCTAACCCAGCGGCTGCAGCAGCTAACGCAGTAGCCGGTGAGCCCGCTAACAATGGACCAGCCATTCCTGCCAATCTTGGCTTTACGGCAGCGCAAATGGAATTCATTAGGACCATGATGGATACCAACCGGGCCCCGTCGCTCACACAAGAGGTCCAAGACGCAATAGAACGCGCTAATCAACTTGAGGGAATCCCTGGGTACGCAGGGGAAAGGACTCTAACTCCAACAGAGGTAGTATTCAGAGAAATCTTGGAATCCTTTGGGTTGAACCGGATCACCGCAGACGAGCTCTTCCGGACCGGCCACAGCAGTACCGACTCCCTGCGGGACATGGATGACTCTGCTATCAAATCCCTGGTGAATGGTGTCAACAAGACCAAACACAATTACTGCCCGGACCCAAAGCAAGTGTATGTGGGGAGGGTTTTTGGGGATCGACTCAAGTTGTTTGTGGCGTGGATTGATTTTCAGCCCCTCATTGGAGCCACAGCTACCCCAATTGACTGGGTAGCTGATCCGGATGCTGAATCCAAGACTCGGGAGCGCCTCAAGTCTCTCAAGGAGGATGACAGCAACACGGCGGCCGGGGACCTGACTCTCCCAGAACCACTCACCGCAATGTCGAAATTCAAGGAATTCGATGAACGGTTTAGGGAGTACCTTAGACACAAGAGGGGTGTCACCAAAACATCTCTACTATACACGATTCGAAAGGAATCGATGGTCGGTGATGCTGAGAGAAGGGGGACCGTTGGGTCTGCTCCAACAGATACATATGCCAACTGGAACGAATATTCTATACGTTGCACCGTTCACTCAGGATCCCACTGGACAAAAGACAACAATACACTATGGGGAATCCTCTTCAAATTGGTGGGAGCGGGTCCCGGTTGGTCCTACATCCAAGGACTTGGAACGGACGGGGATGGGAGGAAAGCATATTTCACCCTCTATTCTCAGGCATATGAATCAACGAACGTAAGACTTCTCATAGAAGAAAAGAGGGCCTTCCTACAGAGCTCCACCTACTCCGGGGACACCAAGAACTACAGCTTTGACAAGCACAAGAGGCGTTGGTACGATGCGAAGGAGTTCCTATTGCGACATAAGGCCTTCCCACCAGAAGATCAGTTTGTTACTGACTTCTGCCACTCTATCTCGGATCCAAGACTCGAGATGGCGGTGCAATTGGTCCTAAATGAAGCAGGCGGCATGTATGACAGCTTTGACAAGGCTTCCGCCCACTTCACTCAAACGCTTGGTATCAAGAAGTTACAAACCAGCCGCAAAGGCAATCGCAGAAACATCTCTTCCTTCAAGGGAAAAAGGGGCAACAAACGCAACAATGACAGCAACTCCTTCCCCAACAAGAAGCCTGGCAACAAGAAACAGAAGACTTCCGGTACTTACGATGGACCTCTTGAGGGTAAAATCTATCCAAAAGAAATCTGGGTCACTATGTCTGCGGCCCAGAAGAACCAAGTCAGGGCTCTCCGCCCAGCTCTCAACTCCCCTGCAAAGTCTGCACAGGTCTCTCTTGTTGAAGCCAAAGGAGACAACACTACAGCAAAAGGGCCGGCCGGCGACCAATTCGGTAGCCATACTCACAAGAAGAAGAACCAGCAAGACTGATTTGCCGGCCGGGGCCTGTCGATTGTATCCCGGGTAGGCCGGCCGATAGTCCATATCAAGAGTTTTGGCTCACCATCCCCAGCTACCGGTCGATGCGAGTTGGACAGCCACGCTGATACAACAGCCGCGGGATCAAACATGGTATTACTGGATTCATTGGATTCTATCTTGACATATGTGGATGTTGCACCATTTTCAGATACCTACTCACCACTTAAGAATGTCCCTATTGCCCGTTGCGCCACAGCTTGGACTGACCCAACTGATGGGATTACTTACATCTTGGTGTTTGGGCAGGCTTTGTTTTTTGGCGCCAAGTTGCAACACAGCTTGGTATGTCCCAATCAAGTACGGGACTGCAACTTCAACAAGGTTGAGGACACCCCAAGGCGATATGACTCCACTTCAACACACGGGATTACATTCCACTCTGAAGACACTGAACTATTCATCCCTCTCAAAGTCGAAGGAGTCATATCCTATTTTGATTCCCGAAAGCCTACAAAGAAGGAACTGGCAACCTGTGAACATATACTGGCTACAGATACCCACACCTGGGACCCCTATTCCTCTCACTTTGCAGAGGAGGAAGAAGCCACCAATGCCTCTTTCCCGCGGGTTGTTGCTACTCTTTCAGGTTGCCTGCCGGCTTGTGGGACTCCAGTCAAATATTCATCCACGATTCATCCAGAACCACTCGGCACAGGGTATGACACAAACCGGCTACTCCATTTGGCTTCTGTCTGTACTAATAGAGTTCCTTCCCAACGCACCGGATATACCCCAACGGATGTCTCCACCCGATTCATTTCAGCTCTTGCTGGAACCACCGGGGAGGACCAAGAAAATCTTCGAAATTCAGCAAATTCTATGATTTCTGATGTTTCCACCAAGCCTTCATCAGTCGGTCTCTCCTCATTATCTGAAGTCGAGCTTGCCATTCAACAGGAAGCCAAGGCTCGAACCAAGGAGAGGAAGCTACTAAGGCGCCAACAAGATGTCCTAGACCAAGAAATGTCCCTTGACAAGAAGTCTTTCATACGACGGGGACAATGGGGACCTCCAATAAGGATACCCGACAAGGTCGACAGGTATGATGCCAAGGCCATCGCTAAGATGTGGAATATAAGTGAGAAGCGGGCCAAGGCTACTATTGAAGTCACTACCCAAGATGGCATTCGACAACTGTCCCAGCCTATTACAAAGAGACTGAAGACACAGAAGTGGAGGAATAGGAGGATGCTAAAGGGCCGATGGTATGCCGACACTATGAAGTTCAAGGTTCCCAGTATCATTCGAAATGATACAGCAGCCCAGATTTTTGCGAATGGAAAGGGCTATGTGGCCTTCTATCCTGTCAGGGGAGAGGTCCGATGTCATGATGGCTTATCTTGCTTTATAAATGAAGTGGGAATCCCAGAACACCTTGTTACAGATGGGGCAAAGGCCCAGGGGAGTCATGAGACACACAACACCGGTTGGAATAAGCTCCGGTCGGAGTATCGCATTCGACAAACATACATACAGCCTCACTGCTCTTGGCAGAATACAGCTGAACACAGTGCCGGGGACCTAAGAAGGGCAATCCGTTGGATGACTTCTAAGAAGGGCAGTCCCAGGAGGTGTTGGGCCTTCTGTGGAATGTTAGCGGCCGGCCGGATGAACCTCATGGCATCAAGTGATCCTTCCTCAATGGGGAGGACTAACTTCGAACTGGTGCATGGGTATACCCCAGATATCACCCTGTATATGATCCATGACTGGTATGACTTTATTTGGTGGTATGACTTAAATGGAAAAACAAATAGGCTTGGCCGGTGGCTGGGCCCATGTGGGGATGCTTTTGGTGGTGGAGATTGTCACTATGTCTTATTTAAGACTGGGAAGGTTCACATAACAAACAGCACCCGGGCTATATCCGAGGAAGAATGGAGACATCCAGATATTCTATCGCAGTTGGAGGCACACAACAAAGAGATCAACGCAAAAATAGGTGACGAGGTCAAACCTTCTGATACTTATCTTGAAAACGAACTTGGCGAACCACCTCTGGGCCTATTTGATGGCAAATATGAGGGGGAGGATGAAGTGCTCATGGCAGAAGCTGAGGCTTCTTCCCCGGATGTCGATGACCTATCTGATAAAGACCTTGATGAGTATCTGGGGACTGAAGTATTACTGCAGATAGGGGACCAACATATCCGGGGGTTAGTCAAGAGTCGCTGCAGGGATAAGGATGGTGTGCTGATTGGCGAGAAGAACAACAATCCACTCTTAGACACGAGGTCTTATGAGGTCTCCATGCCGGATGGATCTATTGAAATCTATACAGCCAATACACTTTCAGAGAGTATCTATTCTTCCGTTGACGACGAAGGGCGCATGTATTGCCTGATGGATGAGATTATCGATTCTGAGAGGGATTCAGATGCCTTAACTGTCGAACAGGCCACTTATACAACAAAGTCCGGACAAACTAGAACAAAGCCAACAACCAAAGGATGGAGGTTTCTTGTTAGATGGAAGGATGGCACTACATCCTGGGCAAAGTTAAGCGATATGAAGGAGAGCTTCCCGGTTGAAACAGCAATATACGCCCGTGAAGAAGGCGTCATAAATGAGCCAGCGTTTAAGTGGTGGGCTTACAAAGTACTTCGGAAAAAGGACCGGATCTTATCTGGCGCTAAAACCAAGTACTGGACCAAGTCTCATAAGTACGGGGTCCGGCTCCCTAAGTCTATTTCGGAAGCAAAAGCTATCGATAGGGAAACAGGGACCGATCATTGGGCTCGGGCTATTGCAAAAGAAATGAGGAACAGCTCTATTGCCTTTGAATTCAATGAGGAAGACAAAATACCAGTGGGGCATACCAAAATAACCATGCACATGGTCTTTGACGTCAAGATCGACTTAACACGGAAGGCCCGGTTAGTTGGAGATGGTCACAAAGTCCCAGAAATTTCCAAGGAATATACTTATTCCAGTGTACCCAGTAGGGATTCGGTTCGATTGTTCTTTCTAGTGGCCGCACTCAACAACCTCGATGTACTCAGCGCGGATATACAGAACGCTTACTTAACGGCACCCATTAAGGAGAAGTACTTCACAATAGCAACAGAGGCCCAAGGGTTCGCGTCGGAACTATGTGGAAGGCCCTGCAAGATTGTAAGGGCTTTATATGGACTCCCGGTTGCTGGGGCATCTTTCCGATCACACTTGGCTAGTCACTTAAGAGAGCTTGGTTATGTATCTTGCAAAGCTGATCCTGACGTGCATCTACGATCTGCATTCAAACCAGATGGCTCAGCTTACTACGAGTACTGTGTGGCTTATGTCGATGATATCCTTGTATGTGGAATGGACCCAAAGTTCCAGATGGATGCGATAGAAAGGCAGTTCAAGTTGAAGAATGGAACAGTTGAAGAACCTTCTTTCTACTTGGGCGCTGATATAGGAAAGACCTACATAGACGGTAACCCGTACTGGTCCATGGCTTCATCTAAGTATACTGCAAAGGCCATCAAATCAGTTGAAGAAGAACTACTAACTGGAAGATACGCATTTAAGGTACTACCCAAGACAGCAAGGTCACCATTGAGCTCTGAATATAGGCCTGAGATAGATGCGTCACCAGAACTTGATCCGGAGAAACAAAACTACTATCAAGGTTTGGTTGGGATACTCCGGTGGATATGTGAACTCGGTCGATTGGACATAATTATGCCCGTATCACTTATGTCTCGATATCTCGCGCAAGCCAGGGAAGGTCATCTCAACCAGCTGTTCCATTTGTTTGCATACCTGAAGAATTACAGCAAGTCTAAGTTGGTGTTCGATGCATCTATGCCTGATGTAGATGAGTCAAATTTTCAGTCGTGCGACTGGAGTGAATTCTATCCAGAGGCCAAAGAGCTATTGCCTCCAGATATGCCTGAACCAAAAGGAAAGGCAGTTATTACCACATGTTTTGTGGATGCGGATCATGCGGGTTGCAAGGCTACCAGGAGATCCCATACAGGAGTCATTATTTTTGTCAACAGAGCACCTATTTTGTGGTTCTCCAAGAGGCAAACAACTGTTGAAACATCTACATTTGGCTCGGAAATAGTCGCGCTTAGGATAGCAATCGAGATGGTAGAGGGGCTAAGATATAAGCTACGGATGATGGGCGTACCTATAGAAGGACCTACCAATATCTACTGTGACAATGAGTCGGTCGTGAAGAACACTACACGACCAGAAAGCCCTTGTAAGAAGAAGCATAATAGTGTTGCTTATCATAAGGCAAGGGAGTGCATAGCAGCCGGAACTATCCGGATTGCAAAGGAGCCAGGCGAGTCGAATATCGCGGACTTGCTCACAAAATTAATGAGTGGGTCCAGGCTGATTGAACTAGCAATGAGGTGTATGTGGCGAGATGGGGTTGATGAAAAAATGAGACCCGCGGGATAGGTATCTTCTACTAGTATCACGTTACTACCACGAAGATACGGGGACTCTAGAAATCACGCGGTTAAGGACATACAGACAGACTAAACCAGTTACTCGTGGTAGTCGCCAAAGCAAATAACTGTTTATACGATTCATCTCAACGCATATACGACCTGTAAAGAGAGACCGACAGAGGTGCAGTACGATCCGGATATAACTTAATCCTAATGCTCACAATTTCAGAATCTAATCAATATTACTGCAATCTTCCTACTGTAATCCAACAACACGGAATAGGAATCAAAGAATCAAATTGTTTTTTGGGAGATTAATATTTTGGAATTAATACTGACTCAAGGTTTCTTTTTTATTCGTGAATAGAAGTAAGTGTTGTTGGTATGGAATAATAATTGGGTTCTGCTAGAGACTGAAATAAATTATTTTTATTTGAGAGTAGAGTAATGTGCATCACGCGCACAGAAATAGTGTTGAGTTTATTTATAGCCTGCCACTTGGTCGCGATGTACTCGCAAATTTCAGGGTGTCCAGAAATATTGCCGTGTTAAAATCACGCACAAAATTTGTGCGCGAGAAGTAAATTCAAACCCCGCGAAACAGTTCTCGGACGTATGAGGTTGAAAGAAATGAGTTTACTTTTCCTCCTCCTCCTCCTGCTGCTGCTACAACTCAACTGGTACCACTTTTACTTGGTCAACCAACTCAACCAACACAACCACTTCTACTTCGTCAACCAACTCAACCAACTCAAGAAGTGACACAGTTTGAAGAAGTTAGTACCATTAGTACTAGCAAGAAGAGACATTACAACCGTAAAGGAGACAAATTAAAGATGATGAATACAATTGCTCAAGTATTGAAGCTTCAGCAGCAGTCATTGGAACAACAGCAACGATATCAGGAAAAGGCAGATGAAGAGAGGAAGGTGTTGATGCAGGTACTCGTTGCTCACATCGGTCGTGGTCCTCCTAGCGCCGGTGGTAGTGGTAGTGGTGGCACCGGTCGTACGAGATTGACATCTCCTCCTAGTGGCGACGGCAGCAGCGGTCGGGGCCGCACTACACCTCCTATTACTCCACAGGTTACTACTCCCCAAGTTACTAATGTCGTTACTGAAGGGGGGAAGCTCAAAAGAAAAGTAAACAGTCTCCAGCATTGTGACTACAGCAGTGATGACAGTGACAGCAGCAGTGACGACGATTTTCTGACGATGATTAGTTAGGAATCGTAGAATCGAATCGACAGTGACGTGATGACGAATTGAATCGATACCAGTAGAACCGAATCAATTGTAGAATCGAATCAATCAATTATTAAGTTAGTTAAAATAGTAAAAACTCAACAACAACACCAGCATTGCTCCAGACAGAAATTTAGCCTACAAAGACAATAGAAAGACTCTATTGCAACACCTTAAAAGAGGGCGTCCGAGAACTGTTTCTCTACCCCCCACGGGCTCTCGCGTGGTATTTTTTAAATTCTCGACCCTATTTTTAAAATTTCCTATCTTTTTAGGTCGCGTGTCTACTAAAATACCTCGCGTGTTGGGCGCTTCTCCTTTCCAGACAATATCTCATCGGTCCCTATCTGGACCATCACCTAAAACTCACTCTTGACTTGGTGGAATAAAAATAATCAATTAAATAACATTTTCAGGGTTAGGGATATCATAAAGTTGCCGTGATGAACAATATTTTATGTCAAACTTCTTACGCACGAATGATTTTCTCTCATCTTTGAAACATGCTGTTAACTGCACTTAGTAACACACTGTGTACAAAATACCACAATAAATACACAGTACGAAAACCATGTACAAGTCTACAGGTAATGAACATGTGTGTGCTCTGTACACTGAAATCTCTTCAAAAAAAGAACAAGTGAAAAGACCCTGCAAACACAGCAGAAAAACCCTCAAAGACATGATTCATTTTTGATAGGAATTCCGATCATCAAAATCACCTATGTCATGAAGGTTCGCCACCGTACAAATAGTACAAAATTACACCAGCTCAAATACCTACACATTACTCAACTTCGATGTGGAGCGGGAAGGGTAGTTACAAAAAAACTAGCCAACGCCGACCCTAATCCGACCCAACACCAATAGCGACTAGCGAGAGCAAAAGCAACAGCAACAGCAACAGCAACAGCAAAGAGTGAGAGCAACAGCAACTAGCGAGAGCAACAGCAACAGCGGCAAGCGAGAGCAACAGCGACAAGCGACAAGCGACAAGCGACAAGCGACCAGCCACCAGCCACCAGCCACCAGCCACCAGCCACCAGCCACCAGCCACCAGCGACCAGCCACCAGCGACCAGCAAACAGCAAACAGCGAACAGCAAACAGCGAACAGCGAACAGCAAACAGCGAACAGCGAACAGCAAACAGCAACAACAGCAACAGCAACTAGCAACTAGCAACTAGCAACTAGCAACTAGCAAGAGCAATAGCGACTAGCGACTAGCGACTAGCGACTAGCGAAAGCAACAGCAGCAGCAGCAGCAGCAGCAGCAGCAAGAGCGAGAGCGACTAGCGAAAGCCACTAGCAAGAGCAACTAGCGAGAGCGACTAGCGAGAGCAACACCAGCGACTAGCAAGAGCAACAGCGAATCCGCTCTCCTCATCCAACAGAGCAGCAATTTGTCTCCTCCTCCTCCTCCAACAACAACAACAACAACAACAGGGATTCGTCTCCTCCTCCTCCTCCAACAACAACGGCAATTGGTCCCCTCCTCCAACAACAACAACGGGGATTCGTCTCCTCCTCCAACAACAACGGCAATTCGTCTCCTCCATAGCGAATCCGAATCCGCTCCCCTCATCCAACAGAGCAGCGATTTGTCTCCTCCTCCTCCAACAACAACAACGGGGATTCGTCTCATCCTTCTCCAACAACAACAACGGGGATTCGTCTCCTCCTCCAACAACAACGGCGATTCGTCTCCTCCATCCAGCAGCGAATCCGTTCCCTCATCCAACAGAGCAGCGATTCGTCTCCTCCTCCTCCTCCAACAACAACAACAAAAACAACAACAACGGGGATTTGTCTCATCCTCCAACAACAACAACAACAACCGCAATGCGTCTCCTCCTCCAACAACAACAACGGGGATTCGTTTCCCCCTCCTCCAACAACGGCGATTCGTCTCCTCCAACAACAACAATGGGGACTCGTCTCCTCCTCCAACAACAACAGCTATTCGTCTCCTCCATCCAGCAGCGAATCCGCTCCCCTCATCCAACAGAGCAGCAATTCGTCTCCTCCTCCTCCAACAACAACAACAACGGCAATTCGTCTCCTCCAACAACAACAACGGGGATTCGTTTCCTCCTCCAATTGCCGTTGCCAATGCCAATGCAAATGCCGGTGGAGCGCCGGTGGAGGAGCGATTCGATGCCAACGATTCATTGTCGTTGGTGCCTCCTAGGGGTAGCGCCGGTGGAGGAGGAGCGATTCGCGTCGTGTTGCCTTTGCCAACGATCGTATTCAAATATATGATAATTGAACAAAATGGGTGAGTATTTATTGATGTAGTACATAGAGTAAATAATAACAACAGAATAATATATTAAATTTGCCGGTAGGGCGTGTAGTAGGCTTGCGCTTTCCCGGGGGAATCCTTTTCCGGCTTGTTGAGGCTATCGGGGTCTAAGCGTGTGCTTAGAAGCTGGTTTTAGTGATACAGGGAAATCGATCGTATACCTTCTGGTAGGGTTAGAAGCTGGTTTTAGTGATACCGGGAATCGATTGTATCGATCGTATTCCTTCTGGTAGGGCGTGTAGTAGTAGGCTTGCGCTTTGCTGGAGGAATCCCTTGCCGGCTTGTTGAGGCTATCGGGGTCTAAGCGTGTGCTTAGAAGCTGGTTTCAGTGATAGTGAAATCTACTAGATTTCTACTAGGTTTTCCCCCGGTCTGGCTCTCTACCGGTTGTAGGGAGTGCCACGTGGTACTACCATTACTTTCATTCGGCTCGCTACATCAACTATCACTCACTACATTCGTGATAGCCTCAGTAGCCAGCCTACTTGTAGTACAGTATGTGCAATGCTTGTAGTTCATGGGTGTGTTGGTGGGTTAAGCAAATGCTAGAGGGGGAGCCGGGAACTCCAGCCTGTTGGTTGTTTTGCAGGCTGTAGTCCGGTCCCTTAGTTTGCTGTGCCCACACACACTGGCGCACAGCCTGGCTTAACAGCTTGGGCAGTTAAGCCTTTGGCTGTTAAGCCTTTTCTACCATTGGGCCACAAGCGACAGGGTGGGAGCTGGATGGAGACTGGACCTGGAAGGGACATGGAGGCCAGACTGCGAGGGTGGGAGATTCCTCAAGAGGAAATCAGAGAGAGCTGCCAGAGGGAATGGGGGCGGCAGCCGGCACCCACTCTTCTGGCAGGAAGGAGTATGTTCCATTGTTGAACATTACAGAGGCAAGATTCTGGAAGATGGGGAGGGACTGCTGGTGCAAGTACCTCATCATGCAGTCACTGTGCCATCTTGCAAGAAGCTTGATGACATTAGAGTCGCATTTTCCCTGTAGGAGGGCCATGGCTCCCCCCGCGCGAAGGGAGCGCGCAGAGATTGCTGCAGGGGAGATGCCGGTGGTATGATAGAGGGTCTGGGCATAGACTCTCATGGAGGATGTGACAGTTGCTGCGCGAACAAGGGTGAGAACCCCATTGTCGAAGTAACTGGCAAGCTTGAGGTCTGGGCTGAAGGGGTGGGTACTAGTGCAGCAGCCCCTGAGGTGGAGCACTTGGCGTGCGCATGCTGCTACCGGGCAGCAGAGGCAGTCCCCACTCCTGGCATGAGCAACTACCTCACCTTTGTCCCCATTCTCCTGTGTGGTGAATGTCAGGGTGATAGAGGTAGCAGCAAGGAGCTCATGTTCAGGGCCATCATGGTGGACAAATTTGGAGCCAAGGTAGAAGGAGACTTCCTTTAGGTGGAAGGATTGGTCGTCCCTGGTAGTACCAGTGTACTCACCAGGGCGCAGACAGAAAAAGAAGGCTATGCAGATCATGTTGGCAATGGCCTGTTGGGTAGGGGAGGGGGAGTCATTGTATGCAAAGCGAAGGGCATGCATGACAAGGGTGATGGGGACTGGTTTGACCCGGCAAGGGGCTGGGTCCAATTTTGCATAGGCTTTGAATTGGGCCGTTAGCCGGAAGTCAAGACTGCCGGTTGAGTTGGTTCGGGGGTCTTTGGACCCCAAGCGGGCCAGCGTCTGGCCCACTGACCTGAGGGTGTCCGATACTGTGCGAGATCTGATGGGCTTGCGGCTATATGAGAGTCGGCCATCATGGAGGCGCTGGGCAAAGACTTGGAGGATGGGGATTGGATCTGTAACAGAGTGGAGGGTTGGTTCAAAGCCTTGAGACACACAGAATTGAACCCATTGATTCCAATGGGCATCCTTGCGCTTGGCATAGAGCTCAGTGACTGAAGCGCGCATGGTCTCCTGGATAGAGCCAAGGTCAGAGCAGAATGCATGGGAGGTTTCAGGGGACATAAGATCCAAGGCAAGTCCTGGGGGTAGGTAGTGTTGAAATGATTGAGAAGGGCAGTGTCAGAGAGGTCAGAGCGAGAGAGCAAATCAGCCAGGTGATTCACAGGGCCAGGGATGTAATCCCTGAGGGGGACATATTGGTGGAGACGCTGGTGCATGGACTGAATCTGCAGGAGGTAAGCGGCAGGGCCGGTGGTGGTGGTGGCGCCTTTCCTTTGCCAATAGACAGCTGCTGTGTTGTCATAGCAGTTGTGAGTGGTTCTGGATTGGACACAGGCAGCTTGGGCAAGGATGTCATTGTGGGCAATGGAACCAGCGAGCTCAAGGTCACTGTTGGTGATGGTGCCATTGGGGTTGTCAAAGGTGACTAGTTGGGAGGAGACCCACTTGGGGAATGCATGCCTCCACATGATGGGCTGCACCGCGCCATTTGGAAGGGGGACAAAATGAATGCCCCCCATGCCCAGACCAGAGGCATCACAAGCGCCCATGGTGGCAGGGAAAGGATCTGGCACCAGTTCTGCAATGGAAGTAGGCCTGTTGGATAGATCATTGGCCAGCCATTGGAAGTCGCGAAGGAAGCTATGGACGCGCTTGGTGAGCCGGAGGCGCTGCCTTCCTGGTTCCTGGTGGCGGAAGGCTTCTTGGAGGATGGAGAAGAGGCCAATGGCGCCAGGGATGGCAAGGGCCATCGATCGGAGTTCCCCAAGGACTTGGTGCCATTGTTGGATAGGGACATGGCGCTGGTCGGGGAAATGGAATAAAGAATCTCCTGTAGCCGGGCCACTCGGTGGGGAGGAAGGCTGATGGTTTTGTTGATGGAATCAATGAGCCAGCCCAGGATGACTTTCTTGGTGGTCCACCTGGCGTCCCCTTGGCGCATTTTCTTGAGGGAGGCTGGTTCCTGTCTGAAGGGAGAGTCAGAGGCATCCAGGGGCCGGAAGACTTTGTCCAGAGACTGGAAGAGCACCCTCTTGATGGCGCGTCGGGTCCACTGGTTGCCCTGAGCAAGGCCACAGAAGTCATCCACATAGACATCCCAGTATCGAACCGGCTTCTTACTGGGAGTGGTACTATGAGGAGTGGGCAGGTGAGGCACCATAGGGGCAGTAGCGGGAGGTGTGTGCGCTGTTGGTGCGGGAGGCATATCTGGGGGAGCTGGAGGCGCGGCGGGCGTGGCTTCAGAGGGGAGATCCAGCCGATGGGGGGTGAGCCTGGCCTCTGCCAGCCCCGTGGAGAGGGTGGCATTGGCCAAGTCTGCAATGGTTTCTGTACAGGCACAGAAGTTCGGTGGGCTGGATTTCCACCCCATTGGGTTGGTGAGGGGGATTCCAATGAGGGGTGGCTCGCCCTTCCTGGAAGGGAACAGCACTCCTAGTTTCATGGTGTCTTCTGGTTTCAACTGGACCCGGTAGAATCCATCAGCTAGGTCTATCTTGGACATGTACACTGGACTGAACCTGTCGTTGGCGCGGTGAAGCTTGGAGAGGAGCCGGGGAAGGGTGTGGCCAAATTGCATGGCTTCTGCCGGGGCTAGAGGGATGGTGTCTTGGTTAACTTCAGAGTAGGTGTAATCTGAGATCATTCGGGGGCGCTGGCCTTGCTGGGGGACTAGCCCCAGTGGACTCAGCCGGAGGTTTGGAAGGTCTTGGATGAGGCTGGCTGGGAGGACAGTCCATTGCTGCTTGTCCATCATGTCGGCATACTCCTCGCGAAGGAAGTCAATGCCCAGGTGGGAGGATTGGTGTGGCCCTCTGCTGATGGCTGTTGCAATCCTGGCTGGGTCCCAGGGGGGTCCCGACATGGATGCTGGGGTGCCTTCTTTCCCAAATTGGTCTAGGATGCCACTGGCTGGATGGGGGAGAGTACCCACATGTGGGTGGATATCACCTTGTCCACGAATGGTCCGGATGAAGTCCTCCCAGCTAGTGCTGTTGTTGTAGACAGTGATAGCCTGGGTGATATGCCAGTCCAGCCTGTCGATGGGGTAGGGGGATGTAGTGACGAGGGGGGACCCAGTCGGCAAAGGGGGCGTGGTAAAGAGTGGGGGATGGGCGAGGTGCGTGGACCCAGGATTGGATGGGGGCTCGGACCGGAATGACGCGGGCGAGGGCTGTGCAGTGACTAGGAGCTCGGGCGTAGGCATAGCAGTGGGGGTGACTAGGAGCTCGGGCCTAGGCAATGGGTTGGCATTGGCTAGGAGCTCAGGCCTAGGCAATAGGGTCGCAGTGACTAGGAGATCGGATCCAGGCAATGTGGAAGAGGAGGTGGATGAAGGACTTGGTGGGATGGGGGGCGCTTCCCCCAAGGGGATGGTGGGCGCTTCCGTGAAATCTGTAGAACTTGTATAAATTTGGGAAGGCACATACAAGTTGAGAGGGGTACATGCGCGCGCATGCTGTTTGTGCTTACCTAATTCATGTGTGATTCGTAAGTGAGGATTAGATTCGTGATTAGATGATGGATTGTTACTTAGTATGATCCCCCCCCGGTTTGGTGTGGAGGGCGCGACGCCATGAGTCGGATGGCGCTTGCCAACTGGTCAGGCATATGCCTCTTGGCACCATTGCCAGAGTTGATCTTGCTCGGTGGGAGTGATGGCCACGTGGTCATATATGTGCTTGCAGCTGCTGAAGCAGGCACCCTTGATGTGCCACGAGTGGCATCTCTCTTGGCCATCTGGTCTGGAGAGGGGGCCTTTCCCTTTGTCTCTCATAGATTGGATGGCTTCCCTCATTTTTGCTGATTCCAGTTTCTTGACAATGGGATGGTGGCTGTCTTGCAGGCGGGAGTCCCGGTGTGGATTGGTGAGTCGTGTTTGTTGAGTCGTGGTACCTCCTGTTGGGTTGCGGACTCCCGGGCTGCTGGGTGGAACGTTGCTGGTCTTGTTGTTGTTGTTGTGGCCCCCTCCCTTGGTAGCCGCCGCGGTTGTAGGTGATGGTGGAGGGTCCGGTCGTCGCAGTAGTCTCAGGGCAGCCACATTGGAGACATTGGGGAGCCAGTTGAGGTTCTGGCTCATCCTGAAGGTGTGGAAGTCCACCCCAAAGTCCGGGGAGGGAAGGATGGAGGCTGCTTCCCACTGCTCTTCCAGCCACCTTCTGACTCGGATTTGGAAGTAGTAGACCACAATGGCAGGGGTGAGGAATTCTCCCACCTCATCTGCAATTGCTCTTCGGAGGGGCATCTGCTGGATCTTGAGCCTGCGGAGGCCTTGTTGGTAGCTGGTGACGACATCATGGTTGAGTCCTAGGATGGTGGCTAGGACCGCCAGGTAGCTCTCCAGCTGGGTGGTGGCTTCAGTCCAGTCGACAGGGATGTAGGCCTTTGTCTTCTGGAGCTCCAGGGAGTCCTTCAAGGTGAGGGAGTTGCCTTCAGTGGAGATCATAGTGTCATATGCTGCCACAGTGGCGGCTGCCTCCTGCTCCCTTTTCAGGGTGGCGGCAGACCCACCTGGGGGTGTGAAAGCCATTGGGAGTATTCCATCTGCCACATCAAAGGGGTCAGTACCATGGAAGTTGCCATCCTGGAACCTCTTGAGAGCAGCAGTGGTAATCAGTGGGGCTTGGATCCCCAACTCAGATGCCCTGGCTGCCACTTGGCTTTGGAAGATCATGTGGGTCCTCTCGTGCTTGCTCTTTTGAGCCCAGGCCTGGTAGATGGGGGGGAGGTTCGCTTCGTCCTGTTTACCACAGAGCAGAAGCAAGCGCTGGGTATACAAGGGGCCCCACGTGGTCCTCACTGACTGTGATCGCTTGTGGTCCATATTCTCACTTAGCTTTAGTTGGTGGTTGGTGAGGGCTGTGACTGCTGCTGTGAGTGCCGGGTCTCCAGGTGGATCCCAAGGTCGCTCCAATTCTGGCAGGTCCCGGTACATCACCTTGAGCTTCATGTAGTTGGTAAGGCCGGTCTCGCTTTGAAAGAATGGACCGGGCTGCAGGAGCTTGGGGCTGCCCCCGGGTTCTGTAGCTGTAGTCCCGGCCAACCTGAGAGTGTTAAACAGGGGGATGCAGGACTCCATTAGCCCCGCCCTGTGAAGCTGAGGATGGAGGACCTCCATGGCTTGTTTTGGAGAGAGCCCCTTTCCCAAGAGAAAATGCACCAACTCAAAGGGAATGAAGAAAGACTTGTGGGCCCGTATCAACTCGGAGTGGGCGGTCCCCTCTGGTATCACTGGGATGGACAGTCTTGCTGGGTGCGCCTCCAACTCTGCCAGATGATGATCCAGGGTTAGCACCCGGGTGGCTATAGGGGGGGACAGCATGGCTGAATCTACTAGCACCACGTCCGAGAACTGTTTCGCGGGGTTCGAATTTACTTCTCGCGCACAAATTTTGTGCGTGATTTTAACACGGCAATATTTCTGGACACCCTGAAATTCGCGACGATCGTATAAGGGTATATGTAAACTCAGCACTATTTCTGTGCGCGTGATGCACATTACTCTACTCTCGAATAAAAATAATTTATTTCAGTCTCTAGCAGAACCGAATTATTATTCTGTACGAACAACACTTACTTCTATTCACGAATAAAAAAGAAACCTTGAGTCAGTATTAATTCTAAAATATTAATCTCCCCAATAACAATTCGATAGTGCTCCCCTAGTTGTGAATTATATTTCTCGACTACAATATTCCCTTTTTAAAATGTAGATTCTATTATGCTTTATTTATTCCTATTGCAACGTATTACGAATCCTCCATTATTTCTAATATTCTCAAAATTAAGTTCAAGATTAGTAGTAGTTTTGTATTATGTATGTACTGTTATTTTCTACATTAGTTCACCCATAGATAAACTTTCATTCATCGATGCTGTTATTGCCGGATCAATATAGAACTTCCTTTTCTTTTTCTTTTTTGGTCCACTACAATTAGTGGAGCTGCTACTAGTAATATTTGCATCGCCATGCTTATTTTTCTTGGTGTAATCTGTTGAACTTTCGTTCCTAAATCTGTCCCTCATCATTTCTTCCAATTTCCTTCCTGTTTCTGGGTGTTTTCGCATCTCGCCAATTTTGTTGCACAAGTCACTGAACAACTTGCGTTCTTCCTCCATCCATCCATTTCTGCTTCCACTGTGTGAATCGCAGAATATTTTTTTTGTCGCGGAATTGTGGCATCACCCTTTCGCCGCTGCTGGTTCACCCATACATGATGCTCATTGTAGATCAGTACCAATGCAAATGCTTCATCTGCTATAGTAAATATATCACTCAGCAAGTGCCTCTCCTTCCGTTGTTTGAAATTGGAATTTGTTGGATTGATTGCCGACATGATTCTTGTAACAAAATAATAAAAATCTTCATCTTCCGCGTCATTGTATGTTCTGTATTGAGGGTTTAAAATACTACCTGTGTCCTCATATTCTGTGTCTTCAATAACTGCAACAGTACCAGGGAATGTGATAGGGACTCGACCTTTTCTGTAATCGTCTGTACGGAAGTATCATCAGTATCAACGGGCAGCATGTTAGTGTTGTCGGACCAAAAATAGATTCCAAAATTCCTAATTTCAACAACCAATTCTCCCACCTGTATTTACCTATCCAGTTTTTTCTCGCTAATGTTTGTGAGTTGTGCCTCAATGCAGTCAGTACTGTCCCTACTCGTTTCCTGTAAAAGGAACAGAATGACGCAAGTGGAATATTTGCTGGCTTCATAACCGCACTTGCTCCAACAGCTTTTTGTATTACATGCGCCGTTACCTTGTCATTGATAGGGAACTTCATGTTGGGGTACCAATGTTTTTTGACGTAATCCCTTAGCTGCTTGTCCACTGTTTCAGTCATATCACTCAAAGCCTTAAGCATATCGTTGTCTATTATAAGCCCATATTTGTCTGTAATTGTACTTACTGCTCGTTCTCTTGTGTTGCCGGCATTATAAGTCCCCTCTCCCTGCATGGTTGCCTCCATTTGTTTAGGTACCATTTCTACCTTTCCCACCCCTATATGTGGTTCCCTCTCTTGTTGCCGTAAGTGTTTTGCCACTTCCTCTGCCAATTTGTCATATTGGATTTTTTTCATGACACGTTCCGCAACATCCTCTAAATTGTAGCATTCTCCGTTGGATGTTTTCTCTACCACATTTGTTTTTGTTCCTTCTTTCTGTTGGTTCATTACTGTAGTGGTGGTTGTGTTGGTAATGCTCAGTGCTGCTTTGTTACTCTGGTTGATGGTGTTTTGTTCTTCCGTGTTTGTAGTAGTAGAAATTGTGTTGTCGGTACCATTTTTTTTACTGTTGCCCTTTGATGCGTTCATAGTTTTGGTATTACTGTTACACACTTTGTTAGTAATTGGTGTGTTTGTTTTCACTCTTTTTTTCTTACTGTTGTTGTCCCCTGTATTTTGATGATCACCAGGCCGGATGGTTTTGTTGTTTTGAAGGGTCTTCCCCTCGGATTTTTTGCTGCGTCGTGTCTTTCCGATAGCATTCATATTTTTTTATTTTATTTTCTGAATACGGTGTCGATCAAGAATCATGTGTTTCTTTTTGTGTGGTTTTGTGTGTGTACTAATAATTTTGTCGGGTTGTGTATGGTGTTTTGTGTTGTGTGTGTCGTGTGTGTGTCTGTGTACGGTGTTTCGTGTAGTATGTGTACGATGTTTTGTGTGTACAGTTTTTCCGTGGGTTCTGTACTATGTTGTTTGCCCTGGCTTGGGCGCGCTGTTATATTTGTAGAAGTAGATCACGTACCTGTGCCAGCCAGCCCTCCCGCGCCATAATTTTTTCAGAAGGGAAACTTTTGATAACACTAAGGTTATGTATTTCAATTCTCTAGTCACACGTAGAATCTCGTAGACTGCACCTAACATACCGTACTGTCTTGTGTGCCATTTGTATCTACAAACCACAACATTGTCTGTACTGTGTGTGGCAAAGTTGTTCCCAATATGCATTTAAAAGTTGTTCCCAACATGCATTTCGTAAGTCATGTGATATGCATTCATGGCCTGGTACAAAAACTTTGGTAGTCATTACCAAATGAGACTGTTTGTGCCCTGGAATTTCACCAAAAATACCCTCATGTTTGCCATATGGATAGTCAAGCCACAACATTTCCAGCATTCTGTGTGACAAGGTTGTTCCCAATATGCATTTCATGAGTCCTGATAAATGTATTCATGGCTTGGACCGGATACTTTTGTAGTCATTACCCAATAAGTTAGTTTGTGCCCAGAAATTGCACCAAACATACCTTCATTTTTGCCATTTGGAGAGACAAACCACAACATTTTGGGCATTCTGTGTGACAAAGTTGTTCTCATTATGCAATTGATGAGTCATGATGAATGTATTCATGGCTTGGACCCGATACTTTTTGAGTCATTACCCAATAAGTTAGTTTGTGCCCTAGAATTGCACCAAAAATACCCCCATGATTGCCATTTGTAGAGTCAAACCTTAAGGTTTTGGGCATTCTATGTGACAAAGTTGTTCCCAATATGCATTTGATGAGTCATGATGAATGTATTCATTGCTTTGACCGGAAACTTTTTGATTCCTTACCCAATAAGGTAGTTTGTGCCCTGGAATTGCACCAAAAATACCCCCATGTTTGCCATTTGTAGAGTCAAACCTTAAGAATTTGGGCATTCTATGTGACAAAGTTGCTATCACGCGCTACGTTTGTGATAGCTTCAGTAGCTAACCTACTTGTAGTACTGGATGTGAAATGCTTGTAGTTCATTGGTGGGTTGGTGGGTTAAGCAGTGCTAGAGGTTTGCTTTGCCCACACACACCGGCGTACAGTCGGGCTTAACAGCTTGGGCGGTTAAGCCTCTGGCTGTTAAGCCTTTTCTGCGGGCGGGCGTGGCGGGCTATTTAATTCTACTACTAATCGGTTTAGGAGCAAAAGAGTGAGCTGTGGGCTTGTATTCTGCTAGGGGAATCCTTTACACGCTTGTTAGCGCTAGCCTGTAATTTGCAGAGATTTTGCTTGCAGATTTTGCTTGCAGAATTCGCTTGCAAATTCCCTTGCAGAATTCGATGCTTACAGAATTCCCCGTAAGATTGGTACTGTACCTACAGGGAACGTTCCGTGGATATGGTACGCACCAATGTTGCTTGCTGATACAGTGAGATCTTTCTCGAAGTACGTGCGCTGTTGCTTGCTGATACAGTGAGATCTTTCGCGAAGTACGTGTGCTTGTATACTCAAGGTGGTTCCCCGGTCTGCTGGTCTGTACTTCACTACCATTCCCCTCATCCGGTTTGCTACATCAATTTCCAATATGCATTGGATGAGTCATGAGGAATGTATTCATTGCTTTGACCGGATACTTTTTGAGTCATTACCCAATAAGTTAGTTTGTGCCCTGGAATTGCACCAAGAATACTCCCATGTTTCCCATTTGTAGAGTCAAAAAACAACATTTTGGGCATTCTGTGTGACAAAGTTGTTCCCAATATGCATTTGATGAGTCATGATGAATGTATTCATCGATTGGACCGGATACTTTTTGAGTCCTTACCCAATAAGTTAGTTTGTGCCCTAGAATTGCACCAAAAATACCCCCATGATTGCCATTTGGAGAGTCAAACCACAACATTTTGGGCATTCTGTGTGACAAAGTTGTTTCTAATATGCATTGGATGAGTCATGATGAATGTATTCATGGCTTGGACAAGATACTTTTTGAGTCATTACCCAATAATCTAGTTTGTGCCCTGGAATTGCACCAAAAATACCCCCATGATTGCCATTTGTAGAGTTAAACCTTAAGATTTTGGGCATTCTATGTGACAAAGTTGTTCCCAATATGTATTGGATGAGTCATGATGAATGTATTCATGGCTTGGACCCGATACTTTTTGAGTCATTACCCAATAAGTTACTTTGTGCCCCGGAATTGCACCAAAAATACCCACATGTTTGCCATTTTTAGAGTCAAACCTTAAGATTTTGGGCATTCTATGTGACAAAGTTGTTTCCAATATGCATTGGATGAGTCATGATGAATGTATTCATGGCTTGGACCAGATACTTTTTGGGTCATTACTATCCAATAAGTTAGTTTGTGCCCTGGAATTTCACCAAAAATACCCCCATGTTTGCCATTTGGAGAGTCAAACCACAACATTTTGGGCATTCTGTGTGACAAAGTTGTTCCCAATATGCATTTGATGAGTCATGATGAATGTATTCATGGCTTGGACCAGCAGATACTTTTTGAGTCCTTACCAAATAAGTTAGTTTGTGCCCTGGAATTGCATTAAAAATACCCCCATGTTTGTCATTTCTAGAGTCAAACCACAACATTTTGGGCATTCTATGTGACAAAGTTGTTTCTAATATGCATGGGATGAGTCATGATGAATGTATTCATGGCTTGGACCAGATATTGTTGTAGTCATTACCCAATAACTCAGTTTGTGCCCTAGAATTGCACCAAAAATACCCACATGTTTGCCATTTGTAGAGTCAAACCTTAAGATTTTGGGCATTCTATGTGACAAAGTTGTTTCCAATATGCATTGGATGAGTCATGATGAATGTATTCATGGCTTGGACACGATACTATTTGAGTCATTACCCACTAATTTAGTTTGTGCCCTGGAATTGCACCAAAAATACCCTCATCTTTGCCATTTGGAGAGTCAAACCACAACATTTTGGGCATTCTATGTGACAAAGTTGTTCCCAATATGTATTGGATGAGTCATGATGAATGTATTCATGGCTTGGACCCGATACTTTTTGAGTCCTTACCCAATAAGTTAGTTTGTGCCCTATAATTGCACCAAAAATACCCCCATGATTGCCATTTGTAGAGTCAAACCTTAAGATTTTGGGCATTCTATGTGACAAAGTTGTTTCCAAAATGCATTTGATGAGTCATGATGAATGTATTCCTGGCTTGGACCAGATATTGTTGTAGTCATTACCCAATAACTCAGTTTGTGCCCTAGAATTGCACCAAACATACAAAAATGTTTGCCATTTGGAGAGTCAAACCACAATATTTTGGGCATTCTATGTGACAAAGTTGTTCCCAATATGCATTTAATGAGTCATGATGAATGTATTCCCTGCTTGGATCGGATACTTTTGGAGTCATTACCCAATAAGCTAGTTTGTGCCCTGGAATTGCACCAAAAATACCCTCATCTTTGCCATTTGGAGAGTCAAACCACAATATTTTGGGCATTCTATGTGACAAAGTTGTTCCCAATATGTATTGGATGAGTCATGATGAATGTATTCATGGCTTGGACCCGATACTTTTTGAGTCCTTACCCACTAATTTAGTTTGTGCCCTGGAATTGCACCAAAAATACCCTCATGTTTGCCATTTGTAGAGTCAAACCTTAAGATTTTGGGCATTCTATGTGACAAAGTTGTTCCCAATATGCATTGGATGAGTCATGATGAATGTATTCCTGGCTTGGAGCAGATATTGTTGTAGTCATTACCCAATAACTCAGTTTGTGCCCTAGAATTGCACCAAAAATACCCCCATGATTGCCATTTGGAGAGTCAAACCTTAAGATTTTGGGCATTCTATGTGACAAAGTTGTTCCCAATATGCATTTAATGAGTCATGATGAATGTATTCATTGCTTGGACCAGATACTTTTTGAGTCCTTACCCAATAAGTTAGTTTGTGCCCTGGAATTGCACCAAAAATACCCCCATGTTTCCGATTTGTAGAGTCAAACCACAACATTTTGGGCATTCTATGTGACAAAGTTGTTTCCAATATGCATTTGATGAGTCGTGATGAATGTATTCATGGCTTGGACCCGATACTATTTGAGTCATTACCCAATAAGTTAGTTTGTGCACTAGAATTGCACCAAAAATACCCCCATGTTTGCCATTTGGAGAGTCAAACCACATCATTTTTGGCGTTCTGTGTGGAAAAGTTGTTTCCAATATGGTTAGGGTTACATCCTGTTCGAAAATTCAGTAATTATTGGTTCTTATATGTGGACTTCTCGCAAGTTCTTTACCCCCATGCAGTCTTTTTCGAACGTACGTACGACACTCTTTTTTGAACGTACATACATACCGTACATACTAGATTCGTACATAAGAGATTATTTTTCGAACGTCGTACGATTCTTTTTCGAACGTCAAGATTCTTTCGTACGTACGAGATTGATTTTTTTCTTTCGCACGTACGAATTATCTAGTACAAAAAACGTGTAGAATTCTACACAAATCTACACTAGTACATAATCCTGTAGAATTGTACACGATGTACCTACTTAAATCATACGCGAATCATACGCGAAAAAAAAAAAAAAACTCTCTCACACAAACACACAGTAATTTGATTTTCTACCTCGCGACAAAAAAAATCACTTTTTCTACCTTGCGACAAAAAAAAACACTTTTTCTACCTCGCAACAAAAAAAACAATCTACCTCGCAACAACAAAAAAATCACTTCATAATCTGCCTTCTGACATCCGACTTATTTGAGTAGAGTGTTGGTTCTTGCAATCAACACTCCGTCCGAGAACGTGGGATCCGACCCTCTTCACCAAGCACAACGATCCGTTCTCAGATATTTTAGTCCGAAATAACATCCTTGTACTGGAAAAGAAGTAGTTAGCATTTGACGAGAAGGGGATTTGCTGGATAGATATTGTTTGGACTGCAGCCTTACATATACGTCTTGAAATCAATGAACTGGCTTTGTCCCTTGCAATTATATCAACAGGAACAAGGTACTGTTTTTCGTGACATGGAGTAAGAAGTATTCTACGGCAGCAACTACAATTTCATCGGGTCGATTGTCGGAACGACGGTACGACGGTACGAATAAACGGTAAGAATGAGAGAGATAGGCATCGGCAACAGCAACGACAATTGATTGGTCTTCCATTCCACCGCCATTACTGATTCCCTTCTGTTTTCTTCTTATTTTCACAGGAACGGATCGGAAGCAACCATCGAATCAGAAGGAACGGATTGGGAGCAACCATCAAATCTAAACCAACAGATTGGAAGCAACCATCGAATCGGAAGCAACGAATCTTCCCCGTGTGAATTGGAAGCGACTACTAATCGAAACGGATCCGTCGGCAAATCTTTAGTCTTCTTCCCTGTAGGTGCGGGGAATTTTCCTGGTTGGTGATAATTACGAATCGATCGGCATGTACATTATATTATTCTGTTTTTATTATTTACTCTATGTAGTACATCAATAGATACTCACCCATTTTGTTCAATTATCATATATTTTAATAGGATTGTCGGCAAAGGCAACTCAACGCGCCACAACCGGGAACCATGGAATCAATCGGGAACGATCGAAGCAAGCGGGAACGATAGCGGCAACGAATCAGCGAAACGCTCCTCCTCCTCCTCCATTGGCAAGCGGCAACGAATCAGCGAAACGCTCCTCCTCCACCGGCAAGCGGCAACGAATCAGCGAAACGCTACTCCTCCACCGGCAAGCGGCAACGAATCAGCGAAACGCTACTCCTCTGGCAACGAATCTGTTGTTGTTGTTGTTGTTGGAGGAGGAGGAGACGAATCCTTGTTGTTGTTGGAGGAGGAGACGAGTCCCTGTTGTTGTTGTTGTTGTTGTTGTTGTTGGAGGAGGAGGAGACGAATCGCTGTTGTTGTTGTTGGAGGAAGAGACGAATTGCCGTTGTTGTTGTTGTAGGAGGAGGAGGAGGAGGAGACGAATCCCTGTTGTTGTTGTTGTTGTTGTTGTTGGAGGAATAGGAGACAAACCCTGCTCTTGGGGGAGGAGACGAATCGGTGCTCTGTTGGATGAGGGGAGCGGATTCGGATTCGCTGCTGGATGGAGGAGACGAATCCCTGTTGTTGTTGGAGGAGGAGGAGGAGGCGAATCGTCGTTGTTGTTGTTGTTGTTGTTGTTGGAGGAGGAGGAGACGAATCCCTGTTGTTGTTGTTGTTGTTGGAGGAGGAGGAGGAGGAGACGAATCCCCGTTGTTGTTGTTGTT
>CM074788.1:4542901-4559963 GCA_037355745.1 Pseudo-nitzschia multiseries
GGGCTGTGTTGAGCCAAGGGCCCCGGGTACTTTCAAAGGCCATGCACCAATCGGAGGCAGGGCAGGCCTTGGGAGTCAGCTACAAAGATCCCCAGCGCGCCCACAGCCTCAGCCTCAAAGAGGTTGAGTAGATGCTCCAAGAGGACCTGGGGGGGGGGAGGCCAGAGTGAAGTAACTAAAGATGGTGGCATAGGCCTTGTTGCGCTCTGCCGTGCTCCCAAAGGGGCTTGGGGTAGCGCAAAAGTACTCTGAGTAGGTCAACATCTCTAGGTCAGGAAGTCTGAGAAACGATGATATCTCGCACAAGCTAGGCGCTGAGTGTGATTGGAGTTCTACTCGCCGCTAGTGCAGATCGGTAGACCAAGCTCGATTCGACTGCGGATCGGTAGACCAAAACCAATTCGACTGCTTGGGAGATTGTCGGATTCTCGGAAGTGTTGGCCCCCCGATTAGCGGAAGTCTCGCGCAAGCTAGGCGCTGAGTGTGATTGGAGTTCTACTCGCCGCTAGTGCTGATCGGTAGACCAAGATCGATTCGACTGCTTGGAGGTGCGGATCGGTATCAAGGCCGGGCCTGTTGTAAGGTGAAAGGGGGAGCTGTTGAGTTGTAAGTGTGTTAGTAAGCGACTGACTGCTGTGTGGGTACACTAGGCCGGGCTAGGGGACCACCGGGAGGCTGCTGTACGGGTACACTAGGCGAGGCTAGGGGACCAGGACAGATAGGCTTGTCGTACGGGTACAATAGGAGGACTATTGGACCAGGACGTGTTAGCCAATTTATTCTACTACTAATCGTTTTAGGAGCAAAAAGAGTGAGCTGTATGCATGGATTTCCTGGGCGGATCCTTTACCGGCTTGTTAGTGCTAGCCTGTAATTTTTGTGGTTTCTTTTCCAAGCTTTCCTTGCATACGAGTCTTTCGGTCGCAAGCAATCCATTCCTTCGGGCCTTTCAGTGATACAGTGACACAGTGATACATCTTATCCGGTGATACAGCGAATCGATTGTATCCCTTCTGGTAGGGCGTGTAGTAGGCTTGCGCTTTCCCGGGGGAATCCTTTTCCGGCTTGTTGAGGCTATCGGGGGCTAAGCGTGTGCTTAGAAGCTGGTTTTAGTGATACAGGGAAATCGATCGTATACCTTCTGGTAGGGTTAGAAGCTGGTTTTAGTGATACCGGGAATCGATTGTATCGATCGTATTCCTTCTGGTAGGGCGTGTAGTAGTAGGCTTGCGCTTTGCTGGAGGAATCCCTTGCCGGCTTGTTGAGGCTATCGGTGTCTAAGCGTGTGCTTAGAAGCTGGTTTCAGTGATAGTGAAATCTACTAGATTTCTACTAGGTTTTCCCCCGGTCTGGCTCTCTACCGGTTGTAGGGAGTGCCACGTGGTACTACCATTACTTTCATTCGGCTCACTACAACAATTTGTGTGGGAGAGAGTTTTTTTTCCGAGGTAGAAAAAAAAATCGTCGATCGATCGAAGTAGAGGATACTTCAATCTTCTGTAGAATTCTACAGGATTTTGTACTAGTGTAGAATTCTACACGTTTTTTGTACTAGATAATTTTCGGTATTAAATCCGTGTAAGTTTCTACGGTACGCGAGTAGAAAGGTAGAAAAAAAATCATCGATCAATCGAAGTAGAGGATACTTCAATCTTCTGTAGAATTCTACAGGATTTTGTACTAGTGTAGAATTCTACACATTTTTTGTACTAGATAATTTTCGGTATTGAACCCGTGTAAGTTTCTACGGTACGCAAGTAGAAAGGTAGAAAAAAAAAATCATCGATCGATCGAAGTAGAGGATACTTCAATCTTCTGTAGAATTCTACAGTATTTTGTACTAGTGTAGAATTCTACACGTTTTTTGTACTAGATAATTTTCGGTATTGAATCCGTGTAAGTTTCTACAAGAGTAGATTTCTACACGTTTTTTATACTAGATAATTTTTGGTATTCTTGAATCCGCCTAAGTTTCTACGCGGGTAGATTTCTACACATTTTTTCTACTAGATATTTTCCGGTATTGAATCTGCGTAGGTATCTACACGAGTAGATTTCTACACGTTTTTTCTACTAGATATTTTCCGGTATTGAATCCGCGTAGGTTTCTACGGTATTAGATTTCTACACATTTTTTGTACTATAATATTTCCAATACTGAATCCTCGTAGTAGGTTTCTACACGACTAGATTTCTACACACTTTTTGTACTAGATACAAACTAGTATTGAATCAGCATAGGTTTCTACGTGAGTATATTACTACACAATTTTTGTACTAGATACACACTAGTATTGAATCCGAGTAGGTTTCTACGCCAATAGATTCCTACACGATTTTTGTACTATATACATACTAGTATTGAATCCACGTAGGTTTCTACGCGAGTACATTACTACATGCTTGTTGTACTAGATAATTCCCAGTATTGAATCCGCGTAGGTATCTATGCCTGTAGAGTTGTATACGCTTGTTGTACTAGATACATACTAGTACTGAAACGGCGTAGGTTTCTACGCCAGTAGATTAATACACTCTTTTTGTACTAGATACACACTAGTATTGAATCCGCGTAGGTTTCTACGCAACTAGATTACTAGTCGCTTGTTGTACTAGATAAATACTAGTATTGAATTTGCGTAGGTTTCTACGCCAGTATATTACTACACGCTTGTTGTACTAGATAATTCCTAGTATTGAACTCGCGTAGGTTTCTACGCGAGTAGATTACTACACGCTTTTTGTACTAGATACATACTAGTATTGAATCCGAGTAGGTTTCTACGCCAATAGATTCCTACACGATTTTTGTACTACATACATACTAGTATTGAATCCTTGTAGGTTTCTACGCCAGTAGATTCTTACACGCTTTTTGTACTAGATACATACTAGTATTGAATCCTTGTAGGTTTCTACGCCAGTTGATTCATACACGCATTTTGTAATAGATAGTTCCTAGTATTGAATCCTTGTAGGTTTCTACGCAAGTAGATTCCTACACGCATTTTGTACTAGATACATACTAGTATTGTATTTACATAGCCTACTACTAGAGTAGATTTCTACATGAATTTTGGACTAGATAATTTCTGGGAGTGTGTACCCTAAAGTATTTGTGAGGAGTCCACAATGCTTACGAATTCTTTACACCTTGCCCACCAGAGGGTATTTTGTGTGCAATTCTAGGGCACAAACTGACTTATTGGGTAATGACTCCAAAAGTATCCGATCCAAGCCAGGAATACATTTATCATGACTCATCAAATGCATATTGGTATTAAATTCCTTTCATGCTCGGCATATCAGTATGTAACAATGGTACAATGGTATCTCATTCTTTACTTCCACGCGTACAAATTGGTTGCGCGTGAATCATGATGTTTAACATTATGGACCAAATGGCTCAATTTGGTGAGCTAAGTGTCTCATTTTTGACCAAATGGCTCGATCTTGTGAGCCAAGCATCTCATTATTAACCAAATGGCTCGATCTTGCGAGCCAAATGATCGTCACTCGTACGATCGAATTATCGATACTTAGAGATCAAACAGAGAACACACGGCAGAAACTAGCATATGCTAGCCATCTCGTTAAGTGTTTGTTTTCAAGAAAAGACAGCAGAGGTTCGATCTTTGTGCTCACGAACCTGTTTGTTTGCTGCACAAAATACGTGTTGCATTAGCGGCAACACGATATTTTTCGTAACACGGTATTTTACCGTACAAAATACTCATATCGTGCTGTATTAGCGGCAGTACGACCTTTAAAGCGCTATCTTGCTCTCCAGCAAGATCAACCGCTTATTCTTTTAGATTATTTGATTATTCAACCTTAAACCTTGCATTGGACGTTCTTGCGTCCCACTGTAGAACTACAAGCCTAAGATCTAACTGACTGAGCCCACAGGTAGTCAGAATAGATCTGGTTGAACGCCGAGCCTTCAATCGTAGTGGATATCAGAGAAATATTAGATTACAACAGACCGGCACCTCAACCGGCCTGCAGTTACAGATCGCGTTGCTCTTCTTTGCCTTTGGATGAATCAGCTCAACAGCCAGTTTCAAAAGGAAATTAACAGATTAACAGTCGCAAGCTTGTTGAAGCTTGCAGAAGAAGACAACAAAAGACAGTCCGACAGAAGATCATCGAACGAACGCTACGGCGGCGATCGATGCTTCTCTGATCCGATTACCTGTCAAGGATAAGACGACGATCTATGAGCAATCCTCGAGGAGGAAGGACAAGAAGCAAGACCACCGGACGCTTCCTCTCCCTCCGTCCTGGTAGCGCGGCAACCCGATCACCTTTAACACCACCTGTAACCATGCCCACCGATCAACAGGATGATACACGTCAACAAGGTGACGAGGACAACATCTCCATCTCGGACCTCTTCCCTTCATTCGACCAAGAACTAGCCACTTTCCTACATGATTCCTTCGACGTCCCAAAGGAATCCAACAGCACCCTCTGTGACGCACTCATTTCTGGCCAATATACCACATGGTCAAATTTCCTATTCATAGAGGAGATCAAGGACCTGACGTATCAGGATAGAGGGGCAAGAGTACACCTTACTCGGCATGTTCAGATAAAACTACAGCGATTCGTTGATTTTGGACGACTACTCACTGAACAAGGCTTAGACTGGGAAAACAGAGTCCATTACACCAAGGAGGCCTTCAAGGAATACTGGAGCGGAATGGTTAGGGCTAGACGCAACTCCACGGCCGACAGAGTGGTAACGGAAGACCACAGACCTGACGATAGCGCAACTAATCGATCAGCAAAGCCATTGGATCAATTGAGATACGAATCCTGGATCAGAAAATCTCGGGACGAAACCACTTTCCCTATTCTGCAGAATGACGCAAGGTTTGAACACTGGCTTGTAAAATTTAAGGCCAAACTGGAAACAGCAGCAGACATTGATATTACTACGTTCCTTGATCCCAAGTGGCCTGACACCTCCCTCACAGGATATACCAAAGCACTTCATGACAAACAATGCGCGTTCTTCTGGACCCTTGTCCTTCATGTGTTCCAGAGTGACCTATCCTCCTCATGTGTGCTGAGCCATACTGGCACAAGGGATGGACGACAAGCTTTCTTTGACTTTGTCTCCCTACACGACAAATCGAAGTCCAAGGTATACGACACCTCTCTCGTAATGCAGCAACTATTGGATATCGATTTGAGGTCATGGAAGGAATCCAAAGTGAAATTTATCACCCAATGGTTTGCACAGTTAGAGCATCTCAACAAACTTCGGGACCCGCAACGTCCACTTGACTATGATACTGTCAAAACTCACCTATGCAAGGCATGCAGCAGCAGCTTCCAACTCAGTGAACAATTCTGTAAGGTTAGCGATCCGCCTGAATCACATGATATGATCCGATTTCGACAACATGAAGCCATTGCTATCAGTGACCTCAAAAACACCCTTCTTCTAGAGGCAACGCGGCTGGACTCCCAGGCATCACTCACACAGCCAAGCAGTCGAGCCTCTGTCAAGGCGCATACACATGACCTTTCTTCTATGACCCATTCAACATATTCCGGCATCACAGACGATACATCCCCCTGTTTGCCTCCTATTGAATTCTATGGTGACTATCAAGATTATGCTGTGTACAAAGCTGGACGGACACCAGACCCAAGCACCAGGTTACCATCTCCAGTTTGGTCTGTCCTCTCCAAACATGGTATGAAACACTGGCTTGGTTTCACCACAGACGACAAGAAGAAACTAGTCGCAAGCCTACGCACCGAGCTCTTAGATACAGCACCTGTTCTAGACCCCAATTCTAGCAAACCCATCACTCGAAGAGCTTATGAGCACCATGCTGCCGAGCAAGAACTTACATCTTCAGAGGAAGCCTCAGCCAGGACTGCATTCCATGAATCCCTCGGAGTTTTCAAGGCATCCTCCCAAGCTGATAACCGACCACTAAAGTCATCTGTTTCCCCTGCGCATCCAGCTCGGTTCCTTGCTGACAATCCTGATGTACTCTACAAGAAAGAAGACAATGTCTATGTTCCTGTTGGCCAGTCATCTCTATCTGCAAATTTTCATCATTGGGCCCCACTAGACTGTGAGTCTCCTGTGTTGCCAGCAACCCTGCCTGACGTATATCACTGTAGCAAAACCAATGTCTCCGCGCCTGGTTACGCTATGGTTGACAGAGGTGCAAACGGTTGTATCATGGGACACAATGCGTGTCTCATCTCTAAAGACATTCCTCCTAGGTTCGTCAATGTTACCGGGATCAACAATCATCAGATTCAGAACATCCCCATTGCAACATGCGGCGCCTACTCTGTGTCCAATCGAGGTCCGGTCATCATCATCTTTCATGAATGTGCCTACACGGGACAACATCCATCCATCCTATCTTCCCCACAGATGGAAGCTTATTTTTCAGTTGTCGATGATACATCCATCAAAGTGGGAGGAATGCAAGTCATCACCACTACAGATGGACACGTGTTCCCACTTAGTATCCGACATGGGTTACCATACCTGGCAATGCGCAAGTATACAAGTGAAGAATACGCGCGGCTTCCACATGTGGTCATGACAAGTGACCAACATTGGAACCCATCTGTACTTGATGGCTCTTATACCCCTCAAGATGACACCTTCCTTCAAAAATATCCCCCTCTCCCATCTACGCTTCCGTATCGAGATTATGATGAATTTGGTGCACCTCGAGATGTCAACCTTGGCACCCCCTCTACAATCGCATCATTCATGTCTGACAGTACCACCCCAGTCCTTCAGCCATTGGATGCTTCTGACACCTCATTTTGGCTCAGTCCTACTGACTATATTCACCAGGAAGTCCTCAGCCGATGTTCTCTACGATCCCCTTCTCACTGGATCACTGCTGCTTCGCACGTTCAATCACCCACTGATATGGATTACCTATCATTGAAGCCCTTCTTTGGATGGATCTCACTTGATCGTATCAAAGCTACCTTCGACAATTCCACACAGTATGGCTCATTGTCACTTAGTCCCGATGGTAACATCTTCAAAAGATTCCAATCACCACAGCCTGCCATGAATGTAAGGCCTCTCAATGATGATGTCCTCTCTGATGTCATCTATTCAGACACCCCTGCTATCAATGGCGGTTCCAAAATTGCTCAAGTTTTCTTTGGTCGCAAATCTCATATCATCCATGTTGAAGAAATGAGGACTACTGCTGATTTTCTCCCTTGTCTCCAAAATTTTGTTCGACAATGGGGTAGACCACTCAGATTGCTCTGTGATCATGGATCTTATCAGTCCAGCAAATCTGTTCTTGACTACCTCAAGATGATGTGGATTGGCTTATGGCAAAGTGAACCATACCATCAACACCAAAATCTCTTTGAACGGCGATACCAGACCTTCAAACGCATTGTCAATAGAATCATGGATCGCACGGGCACTCCACCACACCTCTGGCTTCTTTGCATGCGATATGTTGGCCGCCTTATGAATCATTTGTCTGATCCCACTCTCTCTGACAAACAGCCTTTCTTTATTGCCACTGGCACCATTGGTGATATCAGTCCCTACCTTAGTTTCTTCTGGTTTGAGCCCGTATACTACAAGACTCCAGATACACAGTTTGGTTCTCAGACCACTGAATGCCTTGGCCACTTTGTCGGCATTGCTGAACATGTTGGCAATAGCTTATGTTTCACCATTTGGGATCCCATCACCAATAAGCTACTTGACCGCTCTGGTGTACGCAGTGCTTTAACTCCCGAGCATCGCAACAAGCGTGCTGGCTTGTTCACTGATGATGGCTTTCTTGCATGGCGCAAGGCCAAAGATGCTTCCATCACTCCTAAGTCTTCTGGTGATAGTCCCTCTTTTCGCCATCCTTCATCCCCCAGTCCGGTACCAGCATCATCTCCTCTGTGCCTCCCAAAGCCATCCTTGCCTACCTTCCTTTATTCCAAGGTTCCTAATACACGAAGCTATGTACCTTCTCCACTCCCTAACAACTATGGGGAGATTCTTGATGGTCCGCCAACCTCTCACATTTTCAGCAAGACCCCTACCGGCGTACCTGTCACTGAAGATGATTTTGGTCCCCCTGAGCTAGCATATTTTGATGTCAGTGACGCCACACCTCCACCCATCAATCCTGCTATCCCATCTGTAGACCCATCCAAGGTAGTTGTTACTGATGCAGAAGGCAACGCCCAATTTGATGATGATGGCAAACCCATCACCATCCCTGCTATCCCCGTTGATGACTTGCAAGGTCGCTCTTTCATTATGCCCCTTCCTGATGGCACCCAGAAAAGAATGACAGTTGTTGACGTTGAAAACAGTCTTGAGCAAAACAAGGACTTCATCAAATTCAAGTGCAAGCATACAGATGATGAACTCGAAGATATCATCGCCTACAATGATGTCATGAACTACATCCACAGAGATGTCACCCAAGAAGATGGCAAACTTTGGTCATTTCGCCGCATACTTGGCCATCAAGGTCCACTTGACAGCAAGCATCCTCAATACAAAGGTTCCAAATACAACCTATGGATTGAGTGGGAAAACATGGAGCGTACCTATGAACCTCTCTCCAATGTAGCTGCAGACGACCCTGTCACTGTAGCCAAATATGCAAAGGACAACAACATGCTTGATCAACCTGGGTGGAAACATCTCAAACGCATTGTTTCCCTTGCCCGAAGAACCAAGAAGCTAGACAGGCTAATCCACCAAGCCAAACTCCGCTCCTTTCGAACTGCCCCACAGTATCAGTATGGATTCAAGGTACCTCGCAATCATGACGAAGCCATCCAGTTTGACACAGCCAATGGCAATACCAAATGGCAGGATGCCATAGCGCTGGAAATGTCACAGCTTCAAGAATATGACACCTTTATTGACAAAGGTATCTACAAGGCTAGCAATATACCCGTTGGTTTCCAACAAATCAAGGTCCACATGATTTATGCAGTCAAGCATGATGGTCGACACAAAGCACGGCTAGTTGCAAATGGCAATCTCACTGAAGCTCCTGTCCACAGTGTATATGCAGGAGTTGTTTCCCTTCGGGGCCTGCGCATGTGCCTATTCCTTGCTGAACTGAATAGCTTAGAAGCATGGGGAACTGACATTGGAAATGCATACCTCGAAGCTGTTACCTGTGAGAAAGTATGCATCAAGGCTGGCGCTGAATTTGGCCCACTCGAAGGCCATCTTCTAGTGATTTACAAGGCTCTATATGGACTCCGCTCCTCTGGCAAGTGTTTTGGTGATCTACTTGCTGCCTGCCTCGTTGAACTAGGTTTTGAAAGATCCAAGGCAGAGCCTGAAATCTTTATCAAACCTGGCCACAACAAACATGGGGAGCCAGTATACGAGCTGATATGCACATATGTTGACGACCTTTGCTTATGTATGGCCAACCCCGAAACCTTTCTGGTCATCCTACAGTCTGAACCTTACAATTTCAAATTAAAGGGTTCTGGGCCAATGAACTTTCATTTGGGATGTGGATTTGAAAGAGACGAACATGGTGTGCTCTGCATGAACCCTATCAAGTTCATCGAGAAGATGGAGGCCTCATATGTACAAATGTTTGGCTGCAAACCTACCACCAGATTCCATTCACCACTTGCTGAGAACGACCATCCAGAGCTAGACTCAACATCCTTCCTAAGTGATACTGATATCCAAAAATATCAAAGCATGATTGGATCACTTCAATGGGTCATAGCTATTGGACGTTTTGACGTGCAAACTGCAGTCATGACATTGTCAAGTTTTCGAGTGCAGCCTAGGGAAGGCCATCTCAACAGAGCCAAAAGAATCTATGGGTACATTTCCAAGTTTCGACACTTCAAAATCCGATTCAGAGTGGGCGCCCCAGATTTTGTACTCACTGAAGGTGACAGTACCGACTGGTCCAATACAGTATATGGGGAGCATTCTGAAGATCTACCAAGTGATGCTCCTACCCCACTAGGCAAGGTAGTTGTACTGTCTCATTTTTACGATGCCAACTTAATGCATGACATTCTAAGTGGCAAAGCTGTAACTGGCATTCTGCATTTTGCCAATAAAACCCCCATCATGTGGTTCTCCAAGAAGCAAGCAACATCCGAAACAGCCACCTTTGGTGCTGAGTTTGTATCTGCTAGAACCTGCATCGAGCAAATCGTTGATATTCGACAGTCATTCAGATACCTTGGCACTAGAGTGCACGACACGTCTTACACATGGGGAGATAATGAAAAGATGATCCAAACCTCCACATTCCCATATGCAAGGCTCCACAAGAGGCATCACATTCTTTCATATCACTATGTTAGGAGCATGATCGCAAGGGGTTTTGTTTTTATGCAGCACCTTGCAGGCAAGGATAATTGTGCTGATATCCTCACAAAGCATTGGGGATATTCAGTGGTGTATCCATTGCTCAAGCCTATCTTTCACTACTGTGGGAACACAGGTGATTTGTTACAGGACGATTGCATCGGATCTTAGTCAATGCTTTCACATGGACACATGGGGAGTATTAAATTCCTTTCATGCTCGGCATATCAGTATGTAACAATGGTACAATGGTATCTCATTCTTTACTTCCACGCGTACAAATTGGTTGCGCGTGAATCATGATGTTTAACATTATGGACCAAATGGCTCAATTTGGTGAGCTAAGTGTCTCATTTTTGACCAAATGGCTCGATCTTGTGAGCCAAGCATCTCATTATTAACCAAATGGCTCGATCTTGCGAGCCAAATGATCGTCACTCGTACGATCGAATTATCGATACTTAGAGATCAAACAGAGAACACACGGCAGAAACTAGCATATGCTAGCCATCTCGTTAAGTGTTTGTTTTCAAGAAAAGACAGCAGAGGTTCGATCTTTGTGCTCACGAACCTGTTTGTTTGCTGCACAAAATACGTGTTGCATTAGCGGCAACACGATATTTTTCGTAACACGGTATTTTACCGTACAAAATACTCATATCGTGCTGTATTAGCGGCAGTACGACCTTTAAAGCGCTATCTTGCTCTCCAGCAAGATCAACCGCTTATTCTTTTAGATTATTTGATTATTCAACCTTAAACCTTGCATTGGACGTTCTTGCGTCCCACTGTAGAACTACAAGCCTAAGATCTAACTGACTGAGCCCACAGGTAGTCAGAATAGATCTGGTTGAACGCCGAGCCTTCAATCGTAGTGGATATCAGAGAAATATTAGATTACAACAGACCGGCACCTCAACCGGCCTGCAGTTACAGATCGCGTTGCTCTTCTTTGCCTTTGGATGAATCAGCTCAACAGCCAGTTTCAAAAGGAAATTAACAATTGGGAACAACTTTGCCCCACAGAATGCCCAAAATGTTGAGGTTTGTCTATCCAAATGGCAAACATGAGGGTATTTTGGGTGCAATTCCAAGCCACAAACTGACTTATTGGGTAATGACTCCAAAAGTATACGGTCCAAGCCATGAATACATTCATCATGACTCATCAATTGCATATTGGGAACAACTTTTACAAACCAAATGCTAGAAATGTTGTTGTTTCACTCTCCAAATGGCAAACATGAGGGGATTTTTGGTGCAATTACAGGGCACAAACTAACTTATTGGGTAATGACTCCAAAAGTATACGGTCCAAGCTATGAATACATTTATCATGACTCATCAAATTCATATTGGGAACAACTTTGCCCCACAGAATGCCCAAAATGTTGTGGTTTGTCTATCCAAATGGCAAACATGAGGGTATTTAGGGTGCAATTCCTGGGCACAAACTGACTTATTGGGTAATGACTCCAAAAATATCCCGTTCAAGCCATGAATACATTTCTCATGACTCATCAAAGGCATATTGGGAACAACTTTGCCGCACAGAATGTTGGAAATGTTGTGATCTATCGCTCCAAATGGCACAGAAGAGGGTACTTTTGGTGCAAATCCAGGGCATAAAATGACTGATTGGGTAATGACTCCAAAAGTATCAGGTCCAGGCCATGAATTTTTTTTTCGTGACTCATCTGATGCATATTGGGAACAACATTTAAACTCACAATACAGAAAATGTTGTGGTTTGTCTCTCCAAATTGCACAAATGAGGGTATTTTTGGTGCAATTCCAGGGCACAAACTAACTTATTGGGTAATGACTCCAAAAGTATCTGGTCCAAGCCAGGAATACATTTATCACGACTCATCAAATGCATATTGGGAACAACTTTGCCCCACAGAATGCCCAAAATGTTGTGGTTTGACTCTCCAAATGGCAAACATTGGGGTATTTTTGGTGCAATTACAGGGCACAAACTGACTTATTGGGTAATGACTCACAAAGTATGATCCGTACCGGGCCATGAATACATTTATAATGACTCATCAAATGCATATTGGGAACAACTTTGTCACACAAAATCCCGGAAATGTTGTGGTTTGACTCTCCAAATGGCAAACATGAGAGTGTTTTGGTGAAATTCCAGAGCACAAACTGACTTATTGGGTAATGACTCCAAAAGTATCTGGTCTGGGCCTTGAATATATTTTTCATGACTCATCAAATGCATATTGGGAACAACTTTTACAAACAGAATGCTGGAAATGTTGGGGTTTGTCTCTCCAAACGGCACAGATGAGGGTATTTTTGTTGAAATTCCAGGGCACAAACTGACTTATTGGGTAATGACTCCAAAACTATCCGGTCCAAGCCATGAATACATTTTTCATTACTCATCTGATGCATATTGGGAACAACTTTTACAAACAGAATGCTGGAAATGTTGTGGTTTGTCTCTCCAAATGGCAAACATGAGTGTATTTTGGGTGCAATTCCAGGGCACAAACTGACTTATTTGGTAATGACTCAAAAAGTATCCGGTCCGGGCCATGAATACATTTCTCACAACTAATCAAATACATATTGGGAACAACTTTGCTCCACAGAATGTTGGAAAAGTTGTGGTTTGTCTCTCCAAATGACAAACATGAGGGTATTTTGGGTGCAATTCCAGGGCACAAACTGACTTATTGGGTAATGACTCCCAAAGTATCCTGTCCAAGCCATGAATACATTTCTCATGACTCATCAAAGGCATATTGGGAACAACTTTGCCGCACAGAATGTTGGAAATGTTGTGATCTATCGCTCCAAATGGCACAGAAGAGGGTACTTTTGGTGCAAATCCAGGGCATAAAATGACTGATTGGGTAATGACTCCAAAAGTATCAGGTCCAGGCCATGAATTTTTTTTTCATGACTCATCTGATGCATATTGGGAACAACATTTAAACTCACAATACAGAAAATGTTGTGGTTTGTCTCTCCAAATTGCAGACAAGAGAGTATTTTTGGTACGAATCCGGCACACACTGACTGAGTGGGTAATGGCTCCCAAAGTATCAGGTCAATTCAATTTTTTTTTCCGGCACATTTCATCTTATCCATAATTGGAGTAACACTTATAATCCAATCACCAAAAATGTAGTTTAATGAGTGTCAAATAAAATTAATTCATAAGTTGTTTAATCAAAATGGAAATGCTGCTTTTGGATTATTCTCAGACAAAAATATAAGTGTGCAGGTATTACTAGTTGCAGATGATACTACATGCAAAAAGGTACACCATTGGGTACTTTGCAAAAAGGGTACATAGGTACCGGTAGGTACTGTGCTGACCCAGGACAGTGTCGAACCACCGACTGGCTATCAGATTCTACAAATGAGTAGGGAATTTAAGTACATAACCTTCGTGTAATCAAAATTTCCATTTTGAAAAAATTATGGCGCGGGAGGGGTGTTTCTGATCTTTCTTTCTTTTATTTTTATCGGACGGAACAACAGAGCAAAACAACAAACGAAATGGAACAACGGAGCAACAATGGAACGCAAGTAAGTCACAACAATGATGGCAATTTGTTGGAGATTCTATTTGTTTCTGATTTTTCTTTTATTTTTATTGAATGGAACAACAGAGCAGAGTAGCAAGTGAAACGGAGCAACAGAACAGCAATGGAACGCAAGTGAGTGACAACGACAACAATTTGTTGGAGATTCTATTTTTTCTGATCCTTCTTTCTTTTATTTTTATTTTTCACAGCAAAAATGGAACAATGAAACAATGGAAGAAAACAACAAAACAATGTAGTGAAACAACAAACACGGAGCAACAAAAACAGAGCAACAAAAACGAAGCAACAAAAACGGAGCAACATAAATGGAGCAACTAAAACAGAGCAACGAAAATCGAGCAACAAAAATGGACTAACGCAATCGGAGCAACGCAAGCCAAACAACGCAAATGGAACAACACAAAGGAAACAAAAACAAAAAACAAAAAACGGAGCAACACAAACCGAACAACGCAAACAAAACAATAAAAACGAAACAACAAAAACGAAACAACAAAAACGGAGCAACAATGGAACATGGTCAAAACGGAATGCCAAAATGGAACAACAAAACGAAGTAGCGGCAGCAGCAAGCAACGAGAGCAACAGTGTGGCCACAGTAGTAGAAACAGCGGCAAAAGCTAGAGTAATAAACACAACTCCAACACGTCAGTGATGAATGTTGATCCGGCAATAACAGCATCAATGAATGCCCATATATCCCTTCAATTAATGTAGAAAATAACAGTACATACATAATACAAAACAACTACTAATAATGAACTTAATATTGAGAATATAAGAAATTATGGAGGATTCGCAATACGTTGCAATAGGAATAAATCAAGCATAATAGAATCTACATTTTTAAAAGGGAATATTGTAGTCGAGAAATAGAATTCACAATTAGGAGAGCAGAATCAAATTGTTATTTGGGAGATTAATATTTTGGAATTAATACTGACTCAAGATTTCTGAAAAGAATTCACCGTGTAATGTGTATTCGTACGAAAGTCATAAGGGCAATAACCTTATCCTTAAGGTTATTCCTGAGTGAATGACTGGCAACGACTTTACATGTGGATCGACTCTTAGCAAGAGTTTCCCCATCAGCTCACTCTTCGAAGAATTAACAACTCTAAACACTATCATGCCCTAAAATCTACGTACAACCTAGTACTAATTCTACATAATAAGGTACAATCACATGTGATATTCAATGAGAATATCACGGTGAATCATACGGTAAAAGACCAATCGAAGATGGTTTTGCGTGTGTTTCTTGTGTCTTAATTACATGTGTTTTGTGTGATAGAATTACACGTTACGACGAGTAATTTGACGACGACGAGTAATTAACCTGTCGATCGACAAAGGCAATCAACTGTATCAATTACTCACTAAATCAATCAATCGAAAGGAAGATTGCATTCTTTCTTTGTTTGTTACGACGCACTTTTTCTAGTTTATCAGACCCACAGCACTCTACGAGCTGTGGAGGACCGACGAATGGCGTTTCCCGAAACGCAGTTAGAGCTCGAAGACTAATCCGGATTAGCCTGATCAGCTACCGGCATCAACCCTCAAGGATGTAAAAGAGGCAGTTGCTTGTGGAGCCCTGGAATAGACCAACACCAGGGCGGTCTCCCTGAAAGAAGAGACCAAAGAACCGAACCAAGGTGGTGGCTCCACCGGGTTTCGAGATCCAGCAAACAAGCAAGGGAAAAGGGCTGGACGATTCAGAGAAAGAGTCGCCCAGGTTGGCATCAGTTGAAAGGAATCAATATCCAATTCGAGAACACTGATCTTTCACTGAAAACAAGAATGAAGTGAGCCAGATGATTGAGCCTAAAGTATTCTGTGGCGAAACAGATTGGAAGGAACAGATTGCGAAGAGCATCTGCCCGCAAGAAGGAACAGATTGCGAAGAGCATCTGCCCGCACGAAACGAAAATCCAAAGATATGAGAACACCAAATCTCGAAGATCGAAAAGATCCAAAAGGAAAAGAGAACACTAAATTCTCAGGAAACAATCTTTCACCACAGAAATATAGAATGAGCAAATCCCAAGAAAGGATAGGAAAGCTCACAATCTTGATTTGCAGCAAAAGCAAAAGCTCACACAAAACTAACCGGAACGAAAACTCGATCCAAATAGTCAGAAAGTATACAAACCGGAACGAAAATTCGATTCGGATAAATACAAAACAGATAAGCAAATCACACACAACAGTCATACAACACCTACCAACCATCTCACATCCAATCCTTCAATTAAATTACACTCTCTTCCCACACACACCACCTTCGATTGAATATTTGATCACAACGTCCATCAAATATCGTCCACCAAACAATCTTCATTTGACATATTCTCTCCACCATGGTCCGAACTAGAGCAAGCGACAACAGTGAAGAAGAAAAAATGGAAGTGGACAATCCACAAGTGGATGATCCACAAGATTCTGATGAGAACAATAGAGGAGGTAGGGGAGATGACGATGAGTTTGAAGATAGAATCATGCAAGTAATGGAAAGGGCCCTCGGTGACCCAGAAATGAACTCAACCATGAAAAGAATCATCAACCAAGAAGTAAAGAAAAGGATCAGAGCAATAAGGGACGCTGAAAGTAGGGGTGAGAACCCAGATGACAAGGATAGTGACAATGACGAGGGAAACCAACAAGATGCTGACCAAGGTGCCGACGCAAGGGCTAACCGACTCGCAAGGAGGTTGTCCCAACCCAGAATAAAAATCAGGGGATTCAACAATGGGAGATTCCTGAACCCAGAACAGCTCGCTTTCAGAAGCAGCTTAATGGACTTTGGTATCAACTATGAATCAGCTGAAGAAATTATGAGGGGAGGGATGTCTAATATTCGTGAAATTACAGACCTCAACAAGGAAAGCATAAAGTCATTCATGCATGGATTGAAATCTATCAGTCCAGACTGTCCTAATCCAAAAATTATCCACTATGGTAACAGGCTATCACCGAGGCTTCTCACGTGGGCAAGTTGGGCTCGGTATCAACCATTGATTGGAGTCAAACCAAGAGCTATTGACTGGAACGCAAACCCAAACAATCTGGAATTGCAGCAATTCAGAATCAAGATGATGGAGGCGAGTGTGAAATCACAGGAAAAAGCAACCCCACCCGAGCT